>ML401023.1:0-68139 GCA_005239525.1 Nicotiana knightiana
TTATTCGGATCGGGTTGCACGCCGCAACAGTGTGATGATGAGTAAGGTTACTATATTTATTTTCTTATGATCTACTTCCTATTTTCTGAGAAAAGTTCATATTAGTTGTGTGAGTTAAATAGTCCCTTCCTGAGTCGTTTCTTATTATCATGTTCGAGTTATGGCCTATTGGCGCGATGTGGTATCATGTGAGGCTGTTGGTCATGTTTGGGTTATGTATTGTCTGAGCAGTTCATACTGCGTGCGACGACATTATCGGATCAGGGATCAGTGTGATAAGGTTATGTAAAGTGTATATTAAAGGACAAATACCATTATTCAGGTTCATAATGAGGTGATGATTCTAGTCAAGATGACATATTCAATGATTTGTTAACTCTGTAGTTGGGTATGAATTTCTACACAGCTCCTCCGTTGTGGTGGTAACGTCAGCATTATAGCAGGATGTACGTATATTATCATGAGGTGCATTGGGAGCATCAAATTCATGGAATTTTGGGCTATTAAGGTTCAGGGAACGTCATTGTGGTTAGATGATGAATTTTGCGGTGCATGGTGCTAATTCAGCAAAGGTATGCAATCATCTTCTGGTATATCGTGTGGTAGTTGATACAGTGTTTATATATTGGAACTAGGCCGGGCAGAGAAATTTCAAGTGTTGGAACTGGATTCTGAGCTTATTATATGGATAAAAGAAGAAATCTTCAGATTTGATCAAGCTAATGTACTCAACTGGGTTGTGGTAGCACGGGCAGGTGCTCGGGGTGTTACATAGTAATTTCAGATAACTCCAGAGCAGCTCTTAGTACGTTCGAGGATGAACGTCTGTTTAAGTGGGGGAGAATGTAACAACCCGACCAGTCATTTTGAGCTCTAGCGCGTCGTTCAGCGGTTTGAGGCCGTGAGCAGCTTCGCTACAGGTATTATGACTTGTAGGTGTGGTCGGAATTGAATTTCCGGAAGTTTAGAGTTAATTTGGAAAGAAAATTCTCATTTCAGAAGCCTTAACTTGGAGAAATTGACTAAGATTAGAATCTTGAGTAAACGACCTCTGAATCAGGATTTGAAGGTTCCAGCAGGTTCGTATGATGATTTCGGACTTGGGATTATGTCCGGATTGGGTTTTGGATAATCCGGGAGCGTTTGCGGCGTATATTATGGAAGATAGCATTTTAGAAGAGTTTCATAAATTTGGGTGATAAGGAATTTCATAGTTATTGATGTTCGTTTGGGATTCCGAGCCTGGGAATAGCTACGTATGGTGATTCTGGAGTTGGGAGCGTGATCAGAAGTGAATTCGGATGCCCGTAGGTCATTTTGAAATCATTTGGCTAAACATAGAAATTTGAAGATTTTTGAGAAATCCGACCGGAAGTGGAAATTTTGATATCAAGGTCGGAATACGATTCTGGAAGTTGGAACAGGTCTGTAATGTCTAATATGACTTGTGTGTAAAATTTTAGATCAATCGGACGTGATTTGATAGGTTTCGGCATCGAATGTGGAAGTTTGAAAGTTTTATGTTCATTAAGCTTGAATCGGGCTGCGATTCGTGATTTCGATGTTGTTTGAGGTGATTTCAAGGCTCGACTAAGTTCGAATGAGGTATTGGGACTGGTTTGTAGTTTTGGTCGAGGTCCCGGGGGCCTCGGGCGTGTTTCGGTTGCTCAACGGGTCGATTCTTGCCTTGTGAGGATTGTTGATTTTCTGGTGTGAGTGCATCAGGTATTTACTCTATGCGATCGCTTGAGAGGATATGCGATCGCATAAAAGGATTTGTGAGGCTGATGATTTTGGCTTGTGCGGTCGCAGGCCTGTATGCGATCGGACAGTAGAGGTAATGTGGGGGGGTTCTGTTTTGGTCTATGCGAACGCAGGGGGAGCTGCGATCGCGGAGAAGGAATTTTGGAGGGAGCTGGGAATGGCCTGTGCGATCGCAGTGGACTTCATGCGATCGCATAGAGGAGCAGTGCTGGTCAGTGTTATGTTTTAAACGGGTTTTGGCCATTTCTTCTCATTTCTTCTATGGTTTGGTCGACTTTGAGGAGCTTCAAGAGTGGTTTTCGTCAAGCATCACTAGGTAAGTAATTCCTTCATGTTTTTAAGATTAATACAAGTTATATTCATGGATTAAACATGAAATATTGTGGAAAAAATTGGGAAATTTTGAAGAAACCCTAGAAAATGGTAACTTGGATTTTTAGCCACGAATTTGAGCATGGAATTTAGAGTAAATTGTATAATTGAACTAGTAAAGCTATGGGTAGAATATATCTTCGAGAAATTTCGGATTCCGGGCACGTGGGCCCGAGGAAATTTTGGTCATTTCACTGAGCGGAGTTGGGAAATTATATAATTTGGAATTGTTGCAAATATTAGAGTATATTTTCATTAGTTTATCGTTGTTTGGATAGTTTCGGAGCGTTGTGCAACGATTTGAGTCATCAGAAGGGCTTGGAGGCCGGTTATGAAATTCCGGAGCGAGGCAAGTCTCTTTTCTAACTTTGTGAGGGGGAATTGTCCCCCTAGGTGAACTAATTAAGTATGTGCTATTATCTTCGGGGGCTACGTACACACGAGGTGATGGGAGTTCGTGCGTAGCTACTACTATGCCATGTCCGGGTAGTCTAGGACCCATTAGCATGCCATACGTGTTGTACATGTGATCCTGCCCATAATATTAAACTATTAATGCTATGGAATTGGTAAAGTATTTCCGGAGAAGGCTAGATTGTGCTTTTCATAATTATCTAAAAAGAGAATTGACTCCTCCGTGGATAATTGTATACCTGATAGGGTTATGTTAGGGAATATTATTAAACTTGGCATCTGAGTTTCAAAACAAAGATTTAAAAGCTATACTTCATGTTCCTTTAAGAAGAACTTTACCACTCTCCTGAGAAAACTGCTTTCTTGATAAAAATGCGGATTTGTTATGTGAATATGTGTAACTTTGGGTGCCTGAGTCGCATGTATGATTCGCGAGCAGGATGACCCTGTATTTATGTATATCTATACGGGGACCTGAGTCGCAGGTATGATTCGCGAACGGGGTAGCCCTAGTATTATGTATAACCGCGTCGCATGATCGATTCGTGAGCGGGGCAGATAGATGCATCTATGGTTCGAGCCGTTCGACCCTCGGCATTGCACAGTTTATTATTGTTGGTCCGCGTCGTTCGACCCTCGGCATTGCTTGCACATGATATTTACTGCGTATTTGTTGTGATTTTTCCTGATTACTAGCCTGAGATTTTAAGATGTCAACTTAAATGACAGAGATTTAAAGTTATTAAAGATTTTTGGAAGAAGTTGTTCCTTCTGGTTGATTATTTATTATTTGATCAAATCACCCATGTTGATTAATTGATATTAATACGATTAAGATTTAAAGTGTTAAATGTGGAAAGTGTTGATATTATTTATTCCCGATTTTTAATAAATTGCCTATGATAATCATGCTTAGCGTCACTCTTGAATATACTAAATTGACCTTTAGCAAGTGTCTAATTTGACCTCTCGTCACTACCTCTCTGAGGTTAGGCGGGCGACTTACTGAGTACACGTTGTTTTCATACTCATGCTACACTTGCTGTGCATTTTTATTGCATAGGTACTTTCATAGCGATGTGAAGGATTTGGAGACTTAGGCGAGCTGCATCATCCGGAGGCGATCCGCAGCTGACAGAGTCTCCCTCATACTGTATTACATTATTTTTAATTTCCTTGTCCACTTGTATTTCGGACAAGCTTTGTAGAAATTGTAAAATTCTTAGAAATTGCTCATGTACTTGTGACACCGGGTTCTAGGATGTGTTGGGATATATTTGCTAAAATAGGACTATTTAAACCATTTTATTTACTTAACGGATATTATGTAGTTACTATGTAATAAAGTGAAAGGTAATGTTTTTCATAAATGGTAAAACCAGAAATTATTTCAATTAATTAATGATTGGCTTGCCTGATAATGATGTTCGGCGCCATCACGACCTTATGGATTTTGGGTCGTGACAATATATGAGGTGTTGGTATATTTGTTTGAGACCCTGAGGGGCTCGGGATGGTTTCAGATGGCCATCGGGGAGTTAGAACTTTGGAAATCTGCTGGTGCAGCTGTTTCTGGTTTTCTGTACCTGCGGAAGGGAGATTGCAGGTGCGGTAATCGCAGGTGCGATTTCGCTGTCGCAGGTGAAGAGTTGGGTAGGCCTGGGGTCTATCGCAGAAGCGGAAGGAGAGTCGCACCTGCGAGCCCGCTGGTGCGGAGGATCGATCGCTGGTGCGAACTTGGGAGTCTTAAGTGAAGTCCGCATATGAGGATATTTGGTCGCAAATGCGGGACTGTAGATGTTGAACCCTTGGGGCAGAACATATAAATTCTTGCCTTCGCGAATTTTAGCCATTCTTCATCATTTTTCATACGGGTTTGGAGCTTTTTAGAGATTTTGAAGAGGGATTCAAGGGGAATCACTTTGAGGTAACGTTTTTGAACTCAATACTCGATTCTATGGTGATTTCTAACTGATTAAGCATGAAATTTTTGGGATTTAGGGGTTAAAATTAGGAGAATTAGGGCTTGAAACTTGAGACTAAGGATTGGTTGATTGAGGGGCCAAATGAAGTTAGATTTTTATAAATTTGGTATGTACGTACTCGTGAGAGGATAAGGATTCTGGTTTCGTGATTTTTATCGGATTCCGAGACATGGGCCCGGGGGTCGGGTTTGGCCAATTTCGGGATTTTTGATATAATTTGATTATTTCCGTATGGGTTTTGTTCCTTTAGCATATATTGATGTTATGAATATGATTTTGAATAGATTCGGGGCGATTTAAGGCCGAGTCGAGCGGCAAGGGCATCGTGGAGTAGATTTTCATCCGGTTTGTGGTAAGTAACAATTGTAAGTCTAGACCTAAGGGTATGAAACCCCAGAATATTGTACTATTTTGATAAATGAGGTGACGCACATGCTAGGTGACGGGCGTGTGGGCGTGCACCGATAGGGATAGGGAACTTAGTCCGCCCCGTAGCAACTGTAGAGTTGCGTAATTGATAAATTCTATATGATTTCCATGTGTTTTAGAAATGATTCTGTTAACTTGGGCTGAATGGCATGTTTGGGGCCTTGTGTCGTACTGTTTGGACCCTCAGGGGTATTTTCTACTGTTTCACACGGGTTTTGATAGAAAATATATTCTCAGTCATGTTTTATACATGTTTACTATTAAATCATGTTCATCATTCTATTTTAAATATGTGAAAGATATTTTGGGCTGAGTCCCCTGAGTTGTACTGAAATGCCCGAGTGGCTTGTGAGGATGATGACTGAGTGAGGCCGAGAGTCGGATTGTGAGGATAGTTATGGATCGGGCTGCATGCCGCAGCGTTATATATATATATATATATATATATATATATGGATCGGTCTGCACGCTACAGTGAAATGATGGGTCGGACTGCACGCCGCAGCGATATTGGATCGGGCTGCACGCCGCAACGATATAGCGTTTAGGCTATAGGAGACCCTCCGGAGTCTGCACACCCCCAGTGAGCGTAGTCGACTATATGTTTATGGATCAGGTTGCACGCCGCAACGGTTATTATAAGGTACCTATTGAGCGTGAGTGCTGAGTGCGAGTGATGGTTGGTGATAGTTGAGTCACAAGTGACTGAGAGGCTTGCCCGAGGGGCTATACATGAGTGATACTTCGCCCAAGGGGCTTGTTTTACGAAATTACTTTCACTCTTCTTTTATACCGAGCCTTTATTGAAAATGTTGAACAAATATTTTAAACAACTTTCATTGAAACTAGAGTTTTACGAGATGTTCGGAATTTAATTACTGATTTGATCTTGTTATTCCCACCGAGGTTTTTATGTTATGAGATTTATATGATTTTAAATGCTCGTTACTGCACTCAGTCTTTAGTTATAATTGTTACTTACTGAGTTGGCGTACTCACGTTACTCCTTGCACCTTGTGTGCAGCTTCAGGTGCCAGGGCAGAGTGAGAGATAACCTTTCCCTTTCTGGAGCATACCGGAGATTTGCGAGGTAGTTGCACAGTGTCCGCAGCCTTGCCTTTATCCTTCATATTTTTTTAGCATTTCTATTCTCGGACTTATCTTGTATATGAGGAGACAATATCGGATTTGTATTTTCTTTTAGTTGCTCATGACAAGTGACTCCGGGATCGGGATGTGTTTGAATGCTTTACCTATCTTTACTTGTTTAGAAATGCTTAAACGGAAATTTTATGAAATATCGGATTAGTAATGAATTAAATGAAAAGTTCCTTTATGTTATACGTATTGAATTGGCTAGCCTAGTATCACAAAAGGCGCCATCACGGCCATGGTAGTTTTGGGGTCGTGACAAGTTGGTATTAGAGCCTAGG
The DNA here is from genome assembly GCA_005239525.1 of Nicotiana knightiana. NCBI lineage: Eukaryota > Viridiplantae > Streptophyta > Magnoliopsida > Solanales > Solanaceae > Nicotiana > Nicotiana knightiana. Next base: position 6,398 of record ML401023.1, read on the forward strand.
TTACATATCACTCCCTAGTCATGAGCAGGTTTAGTAGAGTATTGCGGATCGGTACAAGGACGTCTGTACTTATCTTCGACAGACTGCAAAACCCTTAGGGAAAAAAATCTCACATTCTTGAATGCTTGTCGTGCGAATTTTTTGATTCTGGTAACTAAACTTTTGTTGTTTCATCTCTCATAGATGGTGAGGACACGTGCTACTGGACATGGCGATCAGCCACCAGTGGGACCCATGAGGGGTCGAGGCCGTGGTAGAGGTAGAGCCACAGATGTTCCAGCGGGACCAGCCCAGGCACCGACAACGCCTATTATCATTCCGGGTCTTTAGGAGACCTTGGCTCAGATTTTGACCGTGTGCACCAGTCTTGCACATGCGGTCGTTGTTTCTACTACATCAGCTACTTCTCAGGCCGGGGGAGGCACTCAGACTCCTGTTGCCCGTACACCTAAGCAGGTTATTCAAGGACTTCAGACACCGGAGGCACCTCCAGCTCCGGTTACACCTGTTCAGGACTATGTGATTCCAGTCATGCCTAATGACGAGCAACGTAGATTGAAGAGGTTTGGTAGACTTCAGCCTCCGACTTTCAGTGGTGCTGAGGGTGAGGATGCCCAGGGTTTCTTGGACAAGTGTCATAGAATTCTTCGTACAACGGGTATATTGGAGACCAGTAGGGTATCATTCACTACTTTCCAGTTTTCAGGAGTTGCTTTTACTTGGTAGGAGGCTTATGAGAGGCGTAGGCCTGTTGGTGCAGCGCCCCTTACCTGGCAACAATTTTCCACTCTCTTCCTAGAGAAGTATGTACACGGTCCCGCAGAGAGGAGATGCGCATGTAGTTTGAGTAGCTGCGTCAGGATGATATGACTGTGACGTAGTATGAGATGAGATTTTTAGAGCTGCCCGTCATGCTATTTGGTTTGTCCCTACAGAGAAAGAGAGAGGATTAGGAGGTTCGTGGAATGGCCTCACATATCAGCTCTGTATTCTTATGACCATAGAGAGGGTATCAGGTGCTACTTTTGAGCAGGTTGTCGATATTGCCCGAGAGATTAAGTCAGTTCGTCGCCAGGAGTGAGAAGAGAGGGAGACCAAGAGGCCCCGAGGATCTGGCAACTTTGGTAGTGTTCCCTCCAGAGGTCGGTTTCAGCATAGTAGAGGCCGCTCATTTAGGCCTACTCAGCCAGCTCGTCCAGCTTATAGTGCTGCATCATCGGGACATGGTTCCCACAGTTCTCATCCGGGCTGCTCATCATTCAATGTCTTTCCAGCCCAGAGCTCATTCCGTGCACCATCAGTTCAGGGTTCCTCCATGTCAGGTGTTTCTATCAGTTATCCCGGTGCTGGGGGTTCCCTTCAGTCCCTGTCCCCCGCACCAGGGAGTTATACGAGTGTGGAGAGTTTAGGCATATGAGGAGGCAGTGTCCTCGTCTTCTTGGGGGTCCATCTCAGAGGTCAGCCCTCGACTTCAACTCCAGTTACTTCACCACCCGTCCAGGCAGCTAGGGGTGGAGGTCAGGTAGCTAGAGGTCGCCTTAGAGGGGGAGGTCGATCAGGTGGAGGCTAGGCCCATTTTTATGCACTTTCAGCCAGACCAGATGCTATGGCCTCAGATGTTGTGATTACAGGTATTGTTTCAGTTAGTCACCGAGATGCTTCGGTCTTATTTGATCCTGGTTCCACATATTCCTACGTTTCGTCATATTTTACTCATTTTCTGGATATGCCTTGTAAGTCCTTAGTTACATCTGTTCATGTGTTGATTCCGGTGCGCGATACTATTATTGTGGACCACGTGTATCGGTCATGTGTGGTATCTATTTGGGGTCTGGAGACCCGAGTGGATTTGTTATTACTCAGTGTGGTGGATTTTTATGTGATATTGGGCATGAATTGGCTTTCTCCATGTCATGTTATTCTAGATTGTCACGCTAAGACCGTGACCTTAGCGATGCCTGGATTTCTGAGGGTTGAGTGGAGAGGTTCTATTGATTATGTGCCTAGTAGAGTGATTTCATACCTGAAGGCTCATCGTATGGTGGAGAAAGGGTGTCTATCGTATTTGGCTTTTGTGAGGGATGTCAGTGCTGAGACTCTCACTATTGATTCTTTTCACGTGGTCCATGATTTTTCGGATTTGTTCCCTGCAGACCTGTCGGGCATGCCGCCCAATAGGTATATTGATTTTGGTATTGATTTGGTGCCAGGCACTTAGCCTTTTTTTATTCCACCGTATCGTATGGCATCGGCGGAGTTGAAGGAATTGAAAGAGCAGCTTCAGGAACTCCTAGATAAAGGGTTTATTTGGCCTAGTGTGTCGTTTTGGGGTGCACCGGTGTTGTTTGTAAAGAAGAAGGATGGTTCCATGAGAATGTGTATTAACTACAGGCAGTTGAACAAGGTTACAGTCAAGAATAAGTATCATTTACCTCATATTGATGATTTTTTTTGACCAACTTCAGGGAGCCAAGTGTTCTCTAAGATTGATTTGAGATCCGGGTATCATCAGCTAAAGATTCGGGATTCAAATATTACCAAGACGGCTTTCAGGACCCGTTATGGCCATTATGAGTTTTTGGTGATGTCTTTTGGGTTGACCAATGCCCCAGCAGCGTTCATGAATCTGATGAACAGTGTATTTCAGCCATACTTGGATTCCTTCATTATTGTGTTCATTGATGACATCCTGGTGTACTCTCGTAGCCAGGAGGAGCATGCTCAACATTTAAGAGTTGTATTGTGGAGATTGAAGGAGGAGAAGCTTTATGCAAAATTCTCCAAGTGTGAGTTTTGGCTTGGCTCAGTAGCTTTCTTGGGGCACGTGGTGTTCAGTGAGGGTATTCATGTAGATCCAAAGAAGATAGAGGCGGTACAGAGTTGGCCCAGACCGTCCTCAGCTACAGAGATTAGGAGCTTCCTTAGTTTGGCGAGATATTCACCGTCGCTTTGTGGAAGGGTTTTCTTGTATTGCTTCGACCTTGACCAAATTGACCCAGAAGGGTGCTCCGTTCAGGTGGTCGGACGAGTGTAATGAGAGCTTTTAGAAGCTCAAGTCTGCTTTGACCACAACTCCAGTGTTAGTGTTGCCATCAGCTTCAGGTTCTTATATCGTGTATTATGATGCCTCGAGGATAGGCATTGGTTGTGTATTGATGCAGGAGGGTAGGTTGATTGCCTACGCCTCGCGCCAGTTGAAGACTCATGAGAAGAATTATCCAGTGCATGATCTTGAGTTAATAGCCATTGTTCACGCCTTGAAGATTTGGCGTCATTATTTGCATGGGGTTCATTGTGAGGTTTTACTGATCATCGTAGTCTGCAACACCTGTTTAAGCAGAAGGATCTGAATTTGTGTCAGCGGAGATGGTTGGAGCATCTCAAGTACTATAATATCACTATTCTATACCATCCGGGGAAGGCCAATGTAGTGGCCGATGCCTTGAGTCGCCGAGTAGAGAGTTTGGGGAGTCTAGCATATCTTCCAGCAGCAGAGAGACCTTTAGCACTGAATGTTCAGGCCTTAGCGGGCCGGCTTGTGAGGTTAGATATATCGGAGCCCAGTCGGGTTTTGGCTTGCGTAGTCTCCAGGTCTTCTCTTTATGACCGTATCAGAGAGCGCAGTATGATGACCCACACTTGCTCGTGCTTCAGGATAGGGTCCAGCGAGATGATATCAGGGATGTAGCTATTGGTGATGAGGGTGTGATGAGGATGCAGGGTCGGATATGCTTGCCTAATGTGAATGGTTTCGGGAGTTAATTCTTGAGGAGGCCCACAACTCGCAGTATTCCATCCACCCGGGTGCCGCGAAGATATATCAGGATCTGAGATAGCATTATTGGTGGAGGCGGATGAAGAAGGATATTGTTGGATTTGTAGCTCGGTGTCTCAACTGTCCGCAGGTCAAGTATGAGCACTAGAGACCAGGTGAATTGCTTCAGAGGTTGGACATTCAGGAATGGAAGTGGGAGCGGATCACCATGGACTTTGTATTTGGGCTCCCACGGACTTCGAGGAAGTTTGATGCTATTTAGGTTATCGTGGATCGGCTGACCAAGTCCGCACACTTCATTCCTGTTGAAACTACTTACTCTTCGGAGCGGTTAGCTGAGATTTATATTCGGGAGATTGTTCGGCCGTATGGTGTTCCAGTTTCCATCATTTTTGATAGAGGTACTCAGTTCACGTCGCAGTTTTGGAGAGCCGTGCAGAGGGAGTTGGGTACTCAGGTTGAGTTGAGCATAACTTTTCACCCTCAGACGGACGGGCAGTCCGAGCGCACTATTCAGATACTGGAGGACGTGTTGCACGTTTGTGTCATTGATTTTGGGGGTTCATGGGACCAGTTTCTACACTCGTGGAGTTTGCATATAATAATAGTTATCAGTCGAGTATTCAGATGGCTCAATATGAGGCCTTATATGGGAGGAGGCGTAAATCTATGGTCGGTTAGTTTGAGCCGAGTGAGGCTAGACTCTTGGGTATAGATTTGGTGCAGGATGCTTTAGATAAGGTGAAGTTGATTCAGGAGCGGCTTCGCATGGCGCAGTCTAGGAAGAAGAGCTATGTGGACATGAAGGTCCGTGATGTATCTTTCATGGCTGGAGAGAAGGTTCTCCTGAAGGAATCTCCCATAAAGGGTGTTATGCGTTTTGGGAAGAGGGGAAAGTTGACCCGGTTCATTGGACCTTTTGAGGTGCTTTAGAGGGTAGGGGAGGTGGCTTATCGACTTGCTTTGCCACCCAGCTTGTCGAGTGTGCATCCGGTGTTTCATGTTTCCATGTTTCGAAAGTATGTTGGTGACCCGTCCCATGTTTTGGACTTCAGCTCGATTTAGCTAGAGGGGATGATATGAGTTATGATGTGGAGCCAGTGGCTATCTTGGGTCGACAGTTCCGAGGTTGAGGTCAAAGGATATAGCTTCAGTTAAGGTGCAGTGGAGAGGGCAGCCGGGGGAGGAGTCCACCTGGGAAACCGAGCGGGAGATGCGGAGCAGATATCCACACCTATTTGAGACTCCAAGTATGTTTCTAAACTAGTTCGAGGACGAACGTTTGTTTAAGAAGGGGAGAATGTAACGACCCGATCGGTCATTCTGAGGGTTTTAGCCCATTTTCCCCTGTTTCTGCTTCATATGTGCGGTTCAACTCTTTTATGTTGTGTTGGGTTGGTTGGCTCGGGTTCGGAGTGATTGTGGACAGAAATGAGACACTTAGTCTCTTAAGTTGGTTATTTAGTTGGAAAAGTCAACCGAAAGTTGACTTATAGGTAAATGATCTCGAAATTTGGTTTTTATGGTTCGAATAGCTTCGTTAGGTGATTTGGGACTTAAGAGCGTGTTCAGAATGTTATTCAGAGGTCCGTGGTAGAATTAGGGTTGAATTGGCGAAATTGGATTTTTGGTGATTTCCGGTCGGCAGTGGAAAATTAGCTATCGGGGTCGGAATGGAATTCCGAAAGTTAGAATAGGTTTTTAATGTCGTTTTTGATGTGTGTACAAAATTTCAGGTTATTCGGACGTGGTTTGGTTAGTTTCGGCATCGTTGGCGAATTTTGAAAGTTTAGAAATCCTTAGGCTTGAATCAGAGGGTAATTTGGTATATTGATGTGGTTTTGAGTGTTCCGAGGGTTCGACTAAGTTTGGATGATGTTATATGAGGTGTTGGTATATTTGGTTGAGGCCCCGAGGGGCTCGGGATGATTTCGAATGGCCATCAGGGAGTTAGAACTTTGGAAAATCTGCTGGTGCAGCTGTTTCTGGTTTTCCGCACCTGCGGAAGGGAGATCATAGGTGCGTTAATCGCAGGTGCAGTTTTGGTGTGCAGGTGCGAAGTTGGGCAGACCTGGGGTATATCGCAGAAGCGGAAGGAGAGTCGCACCTGCGAGCCCGCAGTTGTGGAGGATCGATCGCAGTTGCGAACTTGGGAGCTTAAGTGAAGTCCGCAGATGCTGACATTTGGTCGCAAATGCGGGACTGCAGATACAGTATTTGGACCGCAGATGCGGAACCCCTAGGGCAGAACATATAAATTCTCGCCTTCGCGAATTTTAGCCATTCTTCATCATTTTTCATACGGGTTTGGAGTTTTTGAGAGATTTTGAAGAGGGATTCAAGGGGAATCACTTTGAGGTAACGTTTTTGAACTCAATACTCGATTCTATGGTGATTTCTAACTGATTAAGCATGAAATTCATGGGATTTAGGAGTTAAAATTGGGGGAATTAGGGCTTGAAACTTGAGACTAAGGATTGGGTGATTGAGGGGTCAAATGAAGTTAGATTTTTATAAATTTGGTATGTATGGACCCGTGAGAGGATAATGATTCTGGTTTTGTGATTTTTATTGTATTTCGAGACGTGGGTCCGGGGGTCGGGTTTGGCCAATTTCGGGATTTTTGATGTAATTTGATTATTTTCGCATGAGTTTTGTTCCTTTAGCATATATTGATGTTATGAATTTTGAATAGATTCGGAGCGATTTGAGGCCGAGTCGAACGGCAAGGGCATCGCGGAGTAGATTTTCATCCGGTTTGAGGTAAGTAACAATTGTAAGTCTAGACCTGTGGGTATGAAACCCCGGAATTTCGTACTATTTTGATAAATGAGGTGATGCACATGCTAGGTGACGGGCGTGTGGGCATGCCCCTGTAGGGATTGTGACTTGGTCCGTCCCGTGGCAACTGTAGAGTTATGATTCCATTAACTTGGCTGAATGCCATGTTTGGGGTCTTGTGCCGTACTGTTTGAACCCTCAAGGGTATTTTTCTACTGTCCTCACACTGGTTTTGATAGAAAATATATTCTCAGTCATGGTTTAGACATGTTTACTGTTAAATCATGTTCATCATTCTATTTTAAATATGTGAAAGATATTTTGGGCTGAGTCCTTTGAGTTGTACTGAGATGCCCGAGTGGCTTGTGAGATGATCGAGTGAGGTCGAGAGCCGGATTGTGAGGATAGTTATGGATCGGGTTGCACGCCGCATCATTTTATATATATATATATATATATATATATATATATAGAGAGAGAGAGAGAGAGAGAGAGAGAGAGAGAGAGAGATCAGGTTGCACGCCACAACGAGATGATGGATCGGGCTGCACGCCGCAACGATCTAGGAGCCCCTCCGGAGTCTGCACACCACTGAGCGCAATCGACTATATGTTTATGGATCGGGCTGCACGCCACATCGGTTATTATAAGGTACCTATTGAGCTTGAGTGCTGAGTGTGAGTGCTGATTGGTGATAGTTGAGTCACAAGTGACTGAGATGCTTGCCCGAGGGGCTATATATGAGTGATACTTCGCCCAAGGGGCTTGTTTTATGAAATTACTGTTTTCACTCTTCTTTTATACCGAGCCTCTATTGAAAATGTTGAATAAATATTTTAAGCAACTTTCATTGAAACTGGAGTTTTACAAGATGTTCGGAATTTAATTACTGATTTGATCTTGTTATTCCCACCGAGGTTTTTATGTTATGAGATTTATATGATTTTAAGTGCTCGTCACTGCACTCAGTCTTTAGTTATAATTGTTACTTACTGAGTTGGCGTAATCACGTTACTCCCTACACCGTGTATGCAGATTCAGGTGCTAGGCAGAGTGAGAGCTGATCTTTCCCTTTTTGGAGCATACCGGAGATTTACGAAGTAACTGCACGGCGTCCGCAGCCTTGCCTTTCTCCTTCCTATTTCTTTAGTATTTCTATTCTCGGACTTATCTTGTATATGAGGAGACAGTATCATTTTTTTATTTATTTAGTTGATCATGACTAGGGACTCCGGGATCGGGATGTGTTTGAAACCTATCTTTACTTGTTTTGAAATGCTTAAAGGAATATTTTATGAAATATCGAATTAGTAATGAATACGTAGTGAATTGGCTAGCCTAGTATCACGATAGGCGCCATCACGACCAGGGTGGTTTTTGGGTCGTGACACTCATCAATCCAATGATTGGTAACAGTAAGGTAATCACATTCATTACCACTTCTACCAATATCAGTTGTAATAGCAACACGACAATTTATATGAGTAAATAAATAGTGCAAATATTGTTCATATTCATGTTTATATTTATAAATATCGCTCTTTACGGTTGTGCAAGGAAAACCTTTATAAGTAGGATTAAAAACTTTTCTAATATAATGCACACAGTGAGGGTTAGAAGGAAAACTATAGGGTAAGCACATGACAGTAACCATTTTTGCCAATTCTTCCCGATCTTTTTTGGATCATAATATAAAATATCACCGGTAACAGTGTGAGTTCCCGGTTGAAATTGATTTGACTCGGTACTAAGGTCATCCTGACTAGGTACACTTGTTCCCTCGGCCAAAGCTTTCGTACGGAGATAACTAACTTTATCTTGAGGGTGTAGCAATATGTGTCTAGCCAAACTTCCCGCCCCCTCCCCCCACCTCCAACATATTTAAAAACTAACTATTTGCCATAAGTTTTACACTTAGCCCTATTTTTTTTCTCTTAGTTGAATAAAAGATGGCCAAACAACAGATGTTTCACTCCGTTTAGAAGGTTGTCTAGAAAAAGTAGGGGTAGTAACAAGAGGGTCAGGCGAGGCATCATTTGGATTATTAGTAACTTCAGGAATAGGACTAGTGGGTGTATCGTTATCCGATTGCGTTTCATCAAATATATTTCTTCATCATCATTTTCATCAATAGTTGGATTTCCATAAAGAGCATTCATATATTCATGGTTTACTTGTTCACCGGGTGAAATATTAAGGCAAAATTGACTCTCGATAAATTGTAATAAACTATTATTGCTATCAAGAATAGCAGGTGTAGGACGGGTAACAGGTTTGGGTCGGGGAACCGGGGGAAGTGGAGGAGGAACAGATTGGCCACTAAATTCACCACTCTTAGATTTTTCCTTATTTTTTACTAAATATTTTTTTTAAAGAATAAGCCATCTTAATTAATCAAGCAATACAAAGTAAATAAAACAAATAAAATTATAATATTAAAATTTAATAGTGGAACGAGTTTACCAAATTGACGAACAACTTGTTGCAAATTAATTATCGTTGAAGACTTCAATTCACCAACTTTACAAATTTTCACAAATTACAACAATAAAGTAAGCATTTATAGAAGAAAATTAGAGAGATATTGATGATTTTGTGAGAAACATTATAGTTGAAATAAAGAAAAAATGTAATTATAAAAAGTTTGGGATTAAATGGCTATTTGTAAATAGAAAATGACTATTTTGGCAGAGAAACGACTACATTTTAAATGCCCAAACATGCAAATTTTTTTTTAAATTAGAGCAGTTGGACCCGTTTGGGACCGTTTAGGCCCGCTAGGACCTGTCCGGTCCCGATCTCAAGCGGTCCAGTCTCGTGGGCCTCACGCAAAGGACCGACCCACTTGCCAGGCCCACCTCCCCTGGTCCAGTTCTTAAACGGTTAGGACCGTTTAGGCCCACTACCATATGGACCGCGGTCCTGAGCCTGTCCCGATTCTGGACTGGCCCACTTGCCAGCCTTAGATTAACAAAAGAAATAAAATCACTTGATTCTCAAAAGCCGCGATACAGGTATATATAACCAAAAAGAATTTTAAAAATATAACAACCAATGTTCTAAAAATTAAAACAAAATTGGAGTATAAATGATTCACCCATAATTTGTTTCAACTTTATACCCTCCTTCATTTAAGATGAGGAACGTGTTAAAAGAGTAGATTTACTTAAGTTGCAATATTTAAATAAAACTATATGTAAACCGGAGATTATATATATTTGGCAAAATATATAGTTTACCTATCGACTTTGTACCCAAATTCCTGTTACACACCTCTCCACCACAAGCAGCTTTTTACATATCTAATCTTTGTAGAGTGTGTTTAAGACACACCACTTTGTTCTTATTTAGATTTTTAAAGCATGTATACTATCACGCGCCAATAAGGCCGTGACACATGTCACTGACTAATAATAAAAAAATAGCACATAAAATTACAGTTATATCCCCATCTTCTTCATCTTGTCCACCATAACTGTCATCACCACACATTCATTTTCTTTTTGTTCTCTTTCAATTCCCACAACTGAAGCAACAAGGGAGTAGTAATAAAGAGGAATGTATTTTTCTTAGCGATGAAGATTAAGAATTTTACGAATTAATTATTTGTAAACTCACTCATTAACATGCTTATCTGGAAAAGCTTGAGCTAAGCTTTAATATCAGGGGAAAATTTTGCAAATTTCACTCTTTCAGAAATTTAACTTAGCCACGACAAAGCCTCAAGCTAAGCTTTTATGGAAAAAAGAAGAATTTTTTGTACATAAGCTTTAGTCGAGCTTTAATGGTTGGTGGAGCTACAAAGAATTTTAATTTTTGAATTCAATTATAGTTTCTCAACCAAAAAAAAAAAAAATCGACAAAGCTAGGGACTAATCATCAAGAAAAGATATGAGAAATCTTGTAGGATCTACTTGAGAAGAAGTCGATCACGTGGAGAGAAGTGGGTCTAAGCGTTCAAGCGTAGCTATGGAAAATTTAGTGATTTTTTTAAATAAGGAAGAAGATGATCCTATTTTAAATTTTAAAAAAAATTAGTAAAAAAATGCATTAACCATGTGGGCAAAGTGGTATGTTTAAGACATACTATAAAAATTAGGTGTCTAAAAGGTTGTTCATGGTAAAAAAGTGTAATAAAAATTTAGGTGCAAGATTGTTGGGTAAATTATGTATTTTACCTATATATTTCAAATATACTGCAAAATTGAAGAGTCGCCCAAAAGAGGACCACATGTGCAAAATTTTGGTAGCCGAGCCACAATGTTTATTAGGCAAAAAAAAAGAAAAAAATATTAGTAGGAGTACTAAATTTTGTTGTTCGATGATTGGAATATTTGTGGGATTAAACAGCCATTGTTAGTACTCTAAAACCCGACTCTGATAGCGACGGCGACAAGTTACCTACAGAGCCCCAAAAATATAGTAGTTCTCTAAACACCCAATTCTTCGGAATGCATGCCGTGGAATCGCAGGTAATTCTCCGATGAAAAATTCATGAAAATGTCTGGAGGCGAGTACAGCGATCACAACGTTTTATTACGGTCTACTTCATCGGCGTCAGAAGGCGATTTAGAAAGCCAGTCGCCGAGGAGAACGAATACTAGAAGCATTAAGGATCTATTAAAGCGGTTGGATCGAGGGTTTTCGGGTCAGCGATCATCTGATATAAAGCGATCAGAGAGGGACCAAAACTCGTCGTCTTCTCCTTCTTCTAATCGCGGTGGTTCGGATGAAATTCTCGGCGATAGTGCTCCACCGGAATGGGCGATGTTGCTTGTTGGATGTCTCCTTGGCCTTGCTACTGGCCTTTGTGTTGCCGCCTTTAACCGCGGGGTTAGTTTCAGCTTTTCTTTCAAAATTGTATAGCTTTTTTTTTTCCTTTTTCGTTTTGCTTATAATGAACTTATTTTTGCCTCTAATAACTAGACAAATATGAGAAATTTAACCTCCAATGGGGACCATTATACTCTATCCTGGCCTGTTTCAGTCCAATACTATATAGTTTATCTTTTAAAGCACATTAGGGGTTCTTATTTAGTACCAAAATTTGAAAATTAAAAATTATGGACATTAGAATCAGCAAAATGCTATTGCATTCGGAAATCTGCATGTTATATTTAAAGATATTCCTCTTATTTATTTGCTTGTGTATCTTTCCTGGGGTTGTAGGGTTTCCACAGTACAGATCTTAAGTTAATGAGTAGCTGCAGTTCCTCTGTGTGTGTGTGTGTTTTAATGAGGGAATATGCGTGTAGCGGGACTGATTTTGTGACTTGCAAGCTTATCCGACCATTTTCTTGGTTGATTAAAGGTGTTGCATTTAGAGAGTTGCTTTGAACAGTATTATTTCTTGTGTTGGATGACAACGAGGATATTTGTTTAGGTACACGTAATACACGAGTGGGCGTGGGCTGGTACTCCTAACGATGGTGCTGCTTGGCTTCGTTTGCAAAGGCTAGCTGATACCTGGCACCGGATACTTTTAATACCAGTTTTGGGTGGAGTCATTGTTGGCATGTTGCATGGTCTGCTCGGAATATTGGACCAAATAACACAGTCCAGCTCTTCTCAGGGACAAGGATTTGATTTGATTGCTGGAATCTTCCCTACAGTGAAGGCCACTCAAGCTGCTATAACTCTGGGTACTGGTTGTTCTTTGGGTCCCGAAGGACCTAGTGTAGATATTGGGAAGTCATGTGCCTATGGATGCTCAGTGATGATGGAAAACAACCGGGAAAGAAGAATAGCTCTCATTGCAGCTGGTGCAGCTGCTGGAATTGCTTCAGGTATGCTGTTTCTCATTAAGAAGTATCTGAACCAGGAGTTTTTTCTTTTATCACTTCCAAAGTAATGAAGAGAATACGGCCTTTTGCAAAATTATATGTTATGAAGATGCACGGTTTGTTTGTAAATTCTGGGATGGTGATCACTGAGAGGCTAGAGGTAATCTGGGGACATTGACGAAGATTGGAGACATTGGTTGCTCGATCTAAAAACCATTATGAATGGATTTTTTTTTGCAAAATTCTCTCGTGATGAAGGTTTTTGGTGTGTTATTGCTTATATGGATTATAAGTCTCATGCATATTCAAGTGACACTAAGAGCACTAAAGAGATTCTCATGCTTTCCCATCTTTTACTTCATTCCCAAGAGACGTTTTTTTTCTCTATTTTCTCTTTCCCAAAAATGAAACAGTCTCACCAAAATAGGCTGTCGCCTTGGCGCCCAGCTGTCCCTTTATTTGTTGCAAATAGAAAAGCCGGCAAGTCTTTTGGGCTTGCAATGTTCAATATGGGTCTTATTATCAAAGGAGTAGAAACTATTCCTGCAAGCTAATATGGCTTCTGTGGTTCCCACAGGCTGTTTATAATTGTAAGGAGATATACTTGCCTATTATGTTTGTCGATATGCCACAGGCTGTTTATAATTGTAAGGAGATATACTTGCCTACTATGTTTGTCGATATGCCACATATATATTCCTCCTTAGTGTACTTCTTGATATGTGTATGTTTGGGACAGTATAATTGTCTGTGTGAATTGTGGAGCTTTGTGCCTTTCCGGAGCTTGCCTCAGCTGGTGGATGGATCTTCAGGTTTAAGTTTCTTGTACTACAGGTTTCAATGCAGCGGTAGCGGGTTCTTTTTTTGCGATTGAAACAGTTTTAAGACCACTCCGTGCAGAAAATTCACCCCCATTTACAACTGCGATGATCATATTGGCCTCTGTTATATCATCAACTGTATCAAATGCAGTACTTGGCGAGAAACAGGCTTTCACAGTGCCCACGTATGATATGAAATCTGCTGCTGGTATTTGATCTAATTCTAGTTTATTTTATCATGGCTAGAACATTGCTACATCAGTGCTTCGGTATTTCCGTGGCTGCTGTTCTCTTTATTTATGCTGTATCTGCACTAGTACCAATTGCCATGGATATTTGCTCTTTCACAATTTTGCTGCACGCAGTTGCTGTTCATGTTGCATTGTTGGATGGAAAATTTTGTAATCAGGGAACTGGGAGTTTCATTTCTGCTCTATTTTTACCATTTCTCATGAGACTTTTTACTGTTGGTATTATCTGTTCCTACTTACATACTGTCTTTCACATGCTAAATAAGAAATGGATAAGATCAAACGCTCTTTTCTGCTTCTTTATGCCTATTGTATCATGTGAATATACTGCGGTTTTGATGGTAACAAGGAAAACAGTGATGTGTTCTTATATTTTCAGGCATAGGCACTCATTAATTAGCTCGTAACTTGGAGTCGGTGTGCTATTCTAGTTTTTAGCACGTACTATGATTATGCTTAACGATTAGCCTCTTTCAGTAGCTTGGACTTCTCATTGTGTAAAAGTGGGCTGTAGTCATTTCCTTTATGATATATTTTCTAAAGAGAATGGATAAAGTGATGGATGTTGGAGATAACTGGTTATCATGTTACTTCATGATTTACATGTATAAGCTCTGTCTTGATTGTCATTCTATTTAATATGCGTTTCTTTCTGAATGCTTAAGAATCTTTTTTATAGAGCTTCCATTGTATCTGATACTGGGGATGCTGTGTGGAGTAGTAAGTGTGGCTTTCACTCGATTGGTGTCCTGGTTCACCAAGGGGTTTCAGTTCCTCAAGGAAAAATTTGGACTTCCTGATGTTGTCTGCCCTGCCTTGGGGGGTTTAGGAGCTGGTGTAATAGCTCTTAGATATCCTGGAATTCTCTATTGGGGTTTCACCAATGTTGATGAAATCCTTCATACTGGGAAGACTGCATCTGCACCTGGAATCGGATTGCTAGCCCAATTAGTTGCTGCTAAAGTCGTGGCCACTGCTTTGTGCAAAGGGTCTGGCCTTGTTGGTGGATTGTATGCACCAAGCTTAATGATAGGTGCTGCTGTAGGTGCTGTATTTGGGGGGCTAGCTGGGGAACTAATAAATTCAGCTATTCCAGGGAATGCTGCTATTGCCCAGCCACAGGCATATGCACTGGTCAGATGATATACTTTTTCCATATTACTTTCTCCAAACAATTATTTTATTACACTTCATTGCAGTTTAGGAAGTAAACTTTTGGATAAATTTAAACAATGTAGGTGGGAATGGCTGCTACACTAGCTTCCGTTTGCTCAGTGCCTTTGACTTCAGTGCTCTTATTGTTTGAGTTGACAAAAGATTATAGAATTTTGCTTCCTCTCATGGTTAGTCTTGCTGAACAAAGATTCACTAGCTCTAATTATTTTTCATGTGTGTTACTAAATGCTGCTTCACTTGCTTAAACACCTACCTATGTCCATAATCTCCTATCTTCGAGTAACTCAAGTCTGTCGCACAATCTTTCTTACTTTCTAGTTTTTACTAACCCAAGCTTTCTTTCTGATGGATGGCTGTCATACTAGGTTATGGAGGAAAATACTTCCTTTAATTACGTATGAGTTACTTCTGAGTTTCATTCATCCTGAAATCAAGGTTTCTTGACTTTGATCGCTGTCTGGTTTTTCTTTACAAGTTATATCTTAGGGTATCATTATTTATGTATCTGAGTTTTAAATTTGTGGCAGTATGGCTGTTTGTTTGTACTAAGTTTTAACTTAGTTGCATTGAATTTGAGCTCTTAGTGTGTGTTTGACCTCCAAATTTGTATCTTGTGGCTCTTATTTGAATATTCTGCTGGAAGAGACTAAATTAGAAATTTTTGGGTGAAATAAGATCAAGTAGTTTGCTTAAATCACGGTTGAAATCACTCTGGCGAGGGGTCAGGCAGTGAATTTAATGTTGATAAATGGTTCTGACACGTTGGACTGTTGTCCCCTCTACATATGAGAGGTCAGAGGGCTAGAAAGTAGGAGAGCATTCGATAATTAGGAGGAGAGTATTCTGTAGTTAGGAGCCTCATTCTCTTGTATTATTACCTTACATTACATTACATCACATAATAATGTAATATTACATTGTATGTGTATATGTGTGTGTGTCGGAGTCAGCTTGCACGCATCGCGAATATTCCAACATGTACTTGCTATCTCCCACCAGCATAGGTAGCCTACCAAGGCTTAGGCAGAGAGGAAGAATTCACCTAATGTTTTCTCTATTGGGATTTGAACACATTATATTGTACTATAGTAAGACTTAACCATTATAGGACTCACATATACAAATATGACTTGTATATTTTACAACTAGGAGTTAATGGAATCTTATAGAACACTCGGATTTACACAAAGATACAAGGGCATTTTGGTACATTACACATCTTCAATTTAAGATCACAAGATTTAAATGTCTTCCTTGCTTCTTAAACTCCGTGCCCAGTCAAATTAAGTCCTCATTTGTTTTTTTTAAGATTAAGACGTCTGAATCTGAATGCACGTCTGAATATTAAGATGTGGTATGTAGATCTGAACACTGAACGATTAAGACTGTTTGTTTTTCAACATCTGAACACGTATAATAGATATATTTCAAGATAAAAAAATATACAATACGCAAAAAGAAGTTATTAAATATTATATCAATTAGTGAAAATATTAACTTGAAAAAAAAATTATTATTTGAGATAAATTGAAATATTATAATATATAAATCAATATTTTATGTTTGATCCAATTGTTAAACTATTTGAACTATAAATGAAAATTATATATCAATAACAACAATTGTAGTAACGAATTGTAACAAAAAAAAAATTGAACGTAAATTTATCTTCTAATCAAACTTATCCAACAAATTAAAACAATAAACTCAATACTAGTTATAATTTAGATGCACAAACATTAGAATATTTGAAGAACTAATTGATAATCAGATCAAGTTTTAACATTCAAACACTGAAAAGTTATTTGAAATGACTAAAATAAAAAACTCTCAAGTACTTCCTCTTCTTTGTACTATTTTGAGTGCGAGTTGCCCGCCCGTATCATTCATTATCTGCGAATGCCAGCTAGGTCCATCAGTTTCACCCAATACTTCTTCATGTTGTTGTTCTTCGTCAAATATTACTTGAGGCAAATCAAACTGATTAAACAAATCATCATTGATGCATTCCTTTCTGATAAAATTATTAACCGCAAAACATGCAATAACAACATCTCTTTGGATATCAATAGGATATGGAGGCATCTTGTCCAATATCGGGAATCTTGCTTTCAACACTCCATAAGCACGCTCGATGACATTTAAGTTGTGCATGCGCATGATTAAATTTTCCCTCCTTAGTTATAGCACGCCTGCGATGATAATCTCCTAACCTATATCGAATATTACGATATGGTGCTAGAAATCCTCTAGTGTTAGGATATGCCGCATCACATAGATAGTATTTGCCTGACATTAAGAAAAAAGAGTTAGGTGATCATATTGAAAAGCTAAAATATTATTTCAATTGCTTAAGTTGTATCACTTACTAGCCGGGGGAAATGGAAAGCCGTTAGAACACCTGCATCATGTGCTACCCCTTCCTATCCAACATAAACATAAGTAAAGACCATATTGAAGTCACATATTGCCAGAACATTCTGATAATATTTACCCTTTCCTCTTCCTCTGTACATAATCTGTTGATTAGCTAGAGCAACATCATGTATTAATGTCCCATCTAGTGCACCTATTGCTCCCTGCCAATACATAAATTTTAGTTAAAAGTAAAGAAAAAAATTAGTTCTTGTGAAATTCTATAAAGATAGTAGTATAATGAATAATACCTTAAAAATTCTTCGTAACCTATTATTAGCACAAGGAATATTCATTCGTATCAGATGTTGTAGGCGCTATCATCTCATTTGCAAATTTCATCATTGCGTCTAGATCTTCATGAAAGTACTTATGCACTGTTTGCAAAGAATGTTGAAATCCTCTCTTAATAACCACAAAACGCTCGTTATGTCCTATAATGGTTAAGAATATTGCTATCTTCTCTTCGACAGATATATGTTTGCTATCTGTGAGCCATCCATTGTGCCTAAAATGCTGACATAAACTAACATATGCATCACGTGACATGCGCATCAATTCTATACATTGTCGATTATTGACCAGATAAAGATGAAGTTAGATCTTTATTTCTTTGATCATACTCCAATCTAAAACTATTTCTATGCCAATACAAGCACATCAACAACAATATTTGATCGTTGATATCCATGTCCAATCTGTTATAACAACGAGAAAAATATAATAAGCAATACTAAGCACAACATGAAATATATCCTATAAGCACAAAAGATTACAGAAGCACAACAAAGTCATTATAAAAGTTTATTCTATAGTCATCAAGCATAACCAGACACTAAAAAAGTGTATTTCACGAATAAATTTATACAAATCCTGATATAGTATCAAAAAGTTTCATAATAGATACTAGTTGATAACAATAAAGAAAATATTGCATAAATTCAACATTTAAAACATATTCCAGCTTATTAATTAGCAAAATTAAAGCATTCCCATTTTTTTCTCATTGCTTTGACCCAACTCTCCAATTTGTCGACCTTTGTCATTTGCATCCATGCTTTTCTATAGCTATCACCTTCACAAAGTATACTAACAGCTGCACTGTATAATGGTTCTTCCCATCCAAGTCCCTCTAATTTTACCATACATTCCTCAACATTAGGCGCAATATTTTTTTTAATCAATATCTCCAAAGTAGTACTCATCTTATCATCAATTTCTGCTCGAGACAATGTGGTTTTTCTTTTCTTTCCCGCATTTTTCCTTTCTATTGAAACTGGAGAGTTAACAGATGTTCCATCATTTTTGTCACCAAGTAGATCTTCAACATCATCAAGGGTATCTATATCTATATTAGTAGATAAAGGTGAGACACCAGGTCGGGGAATTGAACAACTTGGACTCCAACCATGAATGTCGGTTGCAGTAGAACCCTCGAAAAGTGTTGTGCAAAGATCTGGGAATAGTAGAGGTGAACTCTTCAATGTCTTGGCTTTTGGATGATCCTATATCCAAATATATAAGATCATACTTCTAATATACACGTCAAACCATTTTCTACAAAAGAAAAAAAAAAGAAGAAAAATTCACTGGATAATGAACTAACCTTTATGTACTCATCCCACTCACTATTAGACATTAGAATGGTATTAGTTGCTGGATCATAAATATTGCCGGTCTTTTCAGTTATCGGCAACCAAGCTTGATACTTTTCTCTTAGATAATCATAGTGATTCCTCATCTGTTTTTGGTTAACTTTAAAACCATGAGAAGTCTCCAGAACTAACTTAACCTTGTTCCATGAATCCGGCTTCAAACTACTTCCAAGTCTCCCCGTTTAAAGATACTTCTTGAATACAAGTTTCTAAAAAAGTTTTTACAACATCCATATTTCTCCAACTCACTCTTGCATTTTCATTAGATTCCATGTGTGAAATATAAGATTGTAGTGATTACAAAACATCGACTAATATTAAAAAAACAGATACAATCAAGAAAAAAAGTAAAAAGCCAAAAAGATAAGTTGTATATTTCTAAGTAAATAATCTGTATGAAGATTGCAAAGATGTAGAAAATGGTATGATCTTAAACACAAAATAGGAAAAAACTGAGAAAGTAAAGAAGCTCTTCTTGAATAAACAAAAGAAAGCATGATTCAATTATAGAACATGTAACATATGACGAATAATTCAAGAGCAATAGCACATAAATATTCAGAAAGCAATGAAATATAAATCTTACAAAAAAGCTATGTATACATGACGAATGACATTTTCTCTCAAGGAAGAGATAGATGTACTGCTAGCTGCTATTACGACTTTGCTTTATATGATCATACATAAACTATTTCTTATCTTTCTTTTCTTTTGAATAGGATTTTCTTCTGTTTTATAAACTTGAACTTCTACTGCAGGATGTGAACTATAAACTTGAACTTCTATTGCAGGATGTGAACTACATGTGAACTTGGCCATCACAGCATAATATACCTTAAAGTCGCTCATTAGACACATTAGAGCACCATCTTATCAATACTAAATGTTTTTATAACAACAACATTGCAACCAACAACAATATTCCCATAACAAGAAAAATAGTCCATACACATGAAATGTCAGTATGATAGTCAGGTAAACATATTTGATGCTTAAATAATCTCACTATAAAGTTTCGAATTTCACAAGTAATTTATTTACGGCCACCTACCAGTATGTTTAGTACATCCCATTTATCAACTTTGACAGCAATAATAGAGGCCAGATTTGTAGTACCTTTATTGCCTTCCATTGATTATTGTCTAAACTATTTCCAGAAGCTATACTTAAAAACTTATCTTTTCTAATTTCTTTGGTTAAAAAATTATTCTGCGTGTATATATAAATACAAAGTTTTGCTTTAGTGAAAAGAATTGAAGCCTAAAAATTCAATACAGACCATAGATATATGCAAAGATTCCACCACTCCTCATCAAACAAAATTCCAATAAACCCAAACAGAACGAAGCCAAGGCCAAGAAAGAATACTCAAAACAACACTTTGTCAAACTATCGACAATGCTCTTCTTTGTATTGGGATTTACCCATCCCATCCATACCCATAATTTTTATCAATACATCCTTCTATTTTAGCCACAAGTCTTCTCAATCGTATTTTAAAAGGAGTCTTTTTAAACCCTAAACTCGAAACTGAAATTTACCATTAGAAAAGTGGAAACAAGATGGAGAATTCCAAGTAGAATTTTCAAAATCTTACCCAGAAAAAGATTTGGCGGCTGCTTGATCGTTGAAGAGAGAGACACGTGAAGGATGAAAGTTGTTTTGGGTTTAGAAGAAATAGCCTGATTTCAAGAGATAGAAAAGGAGCACCGAAAAAAGAGGTGTATTTTCTGTATTTTTAACCTCTGAATGGAATTAAGACTCAATTAAAGGTCTGGCTGAATCAGACCAAATCAGACCTATTCAGACTTTTTAAAAATAAAAAAACAATACACTTAATGGGCTAAGATTCAGACTTTTTAAAAATAAAAAAACAATACAATTAATGGGCTAAGATCTGATTGATTCAGGTTCAGACCCTCATTAGTGCAAACAAATGAGGCCTAAGACACATATATTGAAACGGAAGGAGTACCTCTTTTACCAGCCAACGACCAGAGTTTTGCAAAATCTTAGTTGTTTGCTATTACAAGGCTTGTTGGTTACTTGCGTCCTAGTAATCCACTAGGAAGATTCCTTGAGCTCCAATCGGAAGAACCGTGAATAAGTATGGTTGAAATCTTAGTCTGGACAGGCAAACTCATGCTCGCATCACTCAATTATAGAACAGGAACATATCTCTGCATGTTTTAGCAATTAGGTAAAAGTGCAATTTGTTAACTCTTCTAGAAACGACTGTATAACATAACTTCCTAATAAAAAGCTTGCTCATTTGTTTGCCACCTCATCTGATAGCTTAAGCTGTTTGAGTTGGGACACATTCATTTATTCATTCTAGATCACTTGCATGAAGAAGTAGACTAAAACACACCTGGACTTTGCATTAACCACTAGGTGAAGTACCATGGAGAGGATCGGCTTCTCGGAGCTGAGGTATGTGATGAAAGGCATTGATAAACGTCTGGAATGGAGTCAACTGAGCACCCTGCTTGGTTGAAGCATATGAAAATGTTTTGTAGACGGGTGGTGTCAAGTCTTGAACTCATTACTTCTACCTGCTCTTGTAGCATGTGGAATTGTTTGACTACCTCATCTAGAAGCTTAAGTTAGAGAGACACATTCATTTATTTATTTTAAGTAACAAAAGTACTGGTTGCAATAACCATGTGTTTTTTTCCCGTACAGATTCAGCGATTTGTGATAGAATACTGCATTGCCTTCCTAGCTAGTTTTTTTTGTTTGGGGGGGGGGGGGGGGGGGGGGGAGAGGGTTGAACTTGGAAGATCGAAATAACTTAGGGTTATTTCCTTGTAGAGCTACAGTTTTTTCAGATTGTAGTAATAATGCCTGACCATATGGTTTGCTAGTTAGTGGATCTCAGTTATCTTTGTACTATCGCATGGATGTTCTTATTGTAGTAATAATGCCTGACCATATGTTTGCTAGTTAGTGGATCTCAGTTATCTTTGTACAATCGCATGGATGTTCTTTGTTATTATAGCTTGAATTTTCAATGCCATAATGATATGTGGGGTAACACTTGCGCCTTTTAATCATGCAACTGTTTTAAATGTTCTTCATTAGGGTGCTGTTGGACTGGCAATATGGGTGCCTTCTGTTACAGACCAGCCAAAGGAAATGGAGGTATCAGAAGCGAAATTTGCATCAAAAGGTTACTCAATTCTTTCACCAGTTGATGAGAAAAATGAAGGGAATGTTCCGAGGAAATCTGGTGAGGGAAATGACTTGGAACTATTGGTGATTGGGAGTCATAATAGTCGTGAATCATTTGATGGTCTCATTCTGGAAGATCTAAAGGTACTATCTTTGCTTTCGGCATATAAGAATGTGGGAAAGTTGTGTTTTAATGGATCTTATACTCAGGTTTCATTTTCTTATTGATTTTTTGAACCAAACACCGCCTCATTTTCTTTTGAAGACTTGTTCTATGATTTTGGTACGTCAAGTTTCTAATGTGTATTTCCTTCTATTAGGTTTCTCAAGCCATGTCAAATGATTATTTGAAGGTCTCTCCGAGCCAAACTGTGAAAGAAGCTTTAGAGTGCATGCATGACGGCCAACAGAGTTGCGCTATTGTGGTTGATGCTGAAGGTTACTTGGAAGGAATTTTAACATATGGTGACGTCAAAAGAAGTTTGTTTAAGAGCCATGGGGATTCTTCTAACAATGATTTATCAGTCACAGATGTATGCGCTTAAGATTGCCATCATGCCAAATGTCTTTTATGTTCAGTTCTTTTGTTTTCCCCATTTGTTTTCTCTTTCCCGTCTTTGCCCCGGGGAGTTCAGTCCCTGCACGTTCCTGCTTTTTCTTACTTTAGTTACATGATTTAGCAGGCAAATACTTGTCTTGTGTCCTCTATATGCACAAGAGGAATAAGCTATCGTGGCCAAGATTGTGGACTCCTAACTTGTTATCCTGATACGGATCTAGCAACTGCAAAGCAACTAATGGAGGCCAAAGGAATTAAACAATTGCCTGTGGTCAAACGTGGTGGAGAATTCAGAAGAGAAAGAAAGCGCAGAATTATTGCTATTCTGCGTTATGATTCAATAGAGGAGTCAATCAGGTTTTGCATCTTCTCAATGTAGTTTCTCCTATTGTACTTGTATGTTGTTCCGTTTCTCTCTAATCCAGGATTTTAAATTTGGTTCTATGTAAATCACAGAGTAGAAGTTCTATTTTTTGTGGAATTTGTAGGGGAAAAGAAGAAAAAAAGAAAATAAAAAAAACGGATTAATGGCACTTGTTCTTGCATTAGTTGTAGATCTTACCAGTAGCTTTATCCAGAGAATTAAATTGCAAGCTTATCAAATCCAATGGTGTTATCTTTTGGAAATTTAGCAGAAAATCTTTATGTTATGCGGGCCTGTGAATGAATGGAACACATAGAAGATGTGTGAACTTAAGTGATAGTTATAGGGTTCTTTTAAAATTTGGTGCTAAACTAGAGCTTGAAAAAATAGGTGTGAATGTCTGTACAGCTGCTGTAGTACGATTGAACAATTCTTATGGCCGGTGTTTTGGCTAGGTTGGTTGGTGTCTTGGTGAGGGTAGGTTGTGAGTATGACCTTGATATTTAGTCTTTGGCCAAGTCTGATCTTGTCTAGCTTGCTTCCGATAGTCAACTGCAAAAGAACTTTATTATGTTACTAACCAAGTAAGTAAAAGGAAGGAAAGAAATGCAAGGTTTTGAAGATAGAAGTAGCTCAACCCAGAAACTTAAGATGAATTATCTTTTGTTATTTCATTTTTTGGTGTAAAGAAAACTATGTAGATCAAGCTGAACTTAACTAGAGTTTTTAGAAATCCTTCTAAGATGAACAAGGACGTACTTTTGTTTTTCTGAATTGTAAATTGGCTTCCAGCGAAACCTTTGTGCCGATGCCTAATAAGCTGTACCTTTCTCCTGGGGAAAAAAAAGAAGGGGGAAGAAGAGTAAAACTACTCAACTGTGGAATTTGAATTATCTAGAAATGCTTGGTTTTTGTATTGTCAGTGTTTTTTGAATGTAATAGATTCCGCAGGAGTGAAGTGAGTCGCCGAAAGTCAGTCTGCCAGCAGAGTGAAGATAATGACAAGCAGATTGCAACAAATGGCCATTAATTGCTCAAGGCACTGAATATCAATTGCAAGTTTCAACAAGAAATTTTAAGTTTAGTTCTATAGTTGAGCATCAGTTGGTATATACAACTTTCCTGCACTCTTCTCCAGTCCGAGGATGGGAGACAAGCTGCAACTAGAAATTTACCACCTTAGTTGGACATCAGCAGATATATCAAAATTACTGTATATTCCTATTCTTTAACTTATGCTGCACGCAGAAATTGAGGTTCCTTGTCAAGCTAGTGACATGCTTGTTTCTGGAGCGGACACGCTGTGCCAGGCTGCCTACAGAGCCCGTGCTTAATAGCACTAATTTCCTCAACAGTTTTGGTTGTATTTGCTGAAATGGGAAAGGCAGTTTACCAGTGTAAATTTGACATCTGACATTTTGTAAATGAAACTTATACTTAATAGTTCAGGATAAATTCAAAGCAGTATCGTCATGGACGATTATATTAGCAATCCAAAGGCAGCATATTGCTAATAGTTGAAATTATATTAGTATTCCTCTCTTTTGAACTGTTAGATTACCTATACCTCAATTGGTTTCATCGTAACAGAATTAGATACCTCATGTAACATGTTTTGGGTAAAATTACAAGAAGGTAAAATTTGTAATAATAACAAAGTATGCTAAGGATATGCTGATGTGTGTACCCTTCCGTTGTTGGGTATTATTAATATTGTGATTGAAGAATATTAATTTACGGATAGGCAATAATAGACGAAAAGCCATCAAAAGCTTCGAAATTTTAATTGAGTTTGATTTTTTTTAAAATAATTATTTGTTTTGATTGGTATTGTTGCAAACGATCGGGAATATACTTTGGAGTTTATATCTCAATTTTGAGGGTGTTTGGGAAAGATTAGAGTTGATTTTGAACGAATTTTCACATTGAAACTCGAAGATAAAAAAAATTGTATTAAAGTTGTATTACAATTATATGTAAATGTAAATTGTATTTAAGTTGTGATCTGTTGTAGTTATATTTTCTTAATTTGAATGTTGTATGAAAGTTGGAAAATACTTGTATAATGAATCATTGTATGAAACTTTATATTTTAAGTTGTAAATACTTTTTTCTTACATCATATCAAATTTGTATTAAGAGAAGAAGTTTTGGTTGAAATTTACAGGAGGAGGAGAAGAAGAAGCCAGCGTCTCTACTGCTTTGGTGTGACGCTACGATCTGATTCAATGATTCAAGCTATTAAAATAGTTTTATATGATTTGGTTCTTAATTAAGTCTATTTGCATAAACTTCAATTTGCTCGCATTCGATCAGATCCACGGCAGAAAGTATGTGCCATTATTCCCTTTTTTTTTTTGGTAATTAAACTTTCATATACCAGGAAATTTTTTACAAGTAATTCAAAAAACCCTTACATACATGTTCCTATATGTTCTATACTCCCCCCCCCCTCCAGCACCATAATGTTTCTTTGATGTTTCCTATCTATTACATTGAGTAACAGTCTAATCCACTTAAAGCTTTTTCCACATGTTTGTTTCTTCGACAGTGCACTTCCTGTATAATCAACTTGCCAATTATCTCCCATCGTCTCGCTTTGTCTTGACAAATTCTGTTATTTCTCTCTTGCCACACATAGTAAACATATGCTGCTAGTATCATTTTGTATAACTCTGTTTGTGCATTCTTTCTCCTCGTCCATTTTTCTGCCCATGTTAGCTCGTCTGCCCATCCATATACTGGTTTGTTTATGTCTTGCCATGCTAGCAGATTCTCTCACAACTTTGCTGCGTATAGACACTCAAAGAATAGGTGTTGGATAGATTCATTTGCTTGTTTGCATCACACATTCTTGGTCCATTGGCATTCCCCCTTTTTGCAATCTGTCTTTGGTGTATAGCTTACCATGTGCTACCATTGTTAACATGAAGATCCACCTAGGGCAGCCTGCATTGTTACATACCATTCTCCTCTAGCTCACTTTACTAAAGTTTCCTCGCAGACTGTGGTATATTTGTTTAACAGAACATTTGCTCATTCTTCTAATATCTTCATGGTTATATCCTGCAGCCTCAAAACTCTCCGTTGCTTTCTTAATATTGCTCATGATCCACGATATTTGCTTCAGTTGCATTTCCCATATGTTCCTGCCTTTGGTATAGTAACTGTGCATCCACTGTATCCAAAGCTTGCTTTTTTCTTTGCATAAGTTCCAATACTGCTTACATATAGCTGATTTATTCCACAAACTGATGTTCATAATAATGAAACCTCCTGTTAATTTGGGTAAGCAGACTTTCTCCCATGCTAGTAGTGCTTTTTTAGAGACACTACTCTCCCCTGTCCACAAAAAACTTCTGCAGATTGACTCTATTAACTTTGTAATTTTCTTTGGTAACACAAAGATTTGTGCCCAGTAGGTTTGGATAGAAAACAACACACTTTTGATGAGCTGAATCCTTCCAGCATATGATAAGAACTTAGTTGTCCATGATGTTATTCTGCCCACTTAGTTTATGTCTTGCCATGCTAGCAGATTCTCCCACAACTTTGCTGCGTATAGACACTCAAAGAATAGGTGTTGGATAGATTCATTTGCTTGTTTGCATCACACATTCTTGGTCCATTGGCATTCCCCCTTTTTGCAATCTGTCTTTGGTGTATAGCTTACCATGTGCTACCATTGTTAACATGAAGATCCACCTAGGGCAGCCTGCATTGTTACATACCATTCTCCTCTAGCTCACTTTACTAAAGTTTCCTCGCAAACTGTGGTATATTTGTTTAACAGAACATTTGCTCATTCTTCTAATATCTTCATGGTTATATCCTGCAGCCTCAAAACTCTCCTTTGCTTTCTTAATCTTGCTCATGATCCACGATATTTGCTTCAGTTGCACTTCCCATATGTTCCTGCCTTTGGTATAGTAACTGCGTATCCACTGTATCCAAAGCTTGCTTTTTTCTTTGCATAGGTTCCAGTACTGCTTACATATAGCTGATTTATTCCACAAACTGATATTCATAATAATGAAACCTCCTGTTGATTTGGGTAATCAGACTTTCTCCCATGCTAGTAGTGCTTTTTTAGAGACACTACTCTCCCCTGTCCACACAAAACTTCTGCAGATTGCCTCTATTAACTTTGTAATTTTCTTTGGTAACACAAAGATTTGTGCCCAGTAGGTTTGGATAGAAAACAACACACTTTTGATGAGCTGAATCCTTCCAGCATATGATAAGAACTTAGTTGTCCATGATGTTATTCTGCCCACTAGCCTGTCAATTAGAGATTGACATTGTACTAAAGATATTCTCTTAGACCTTAAGGGAACTCCCAGGTATCTCACTGGTAGCTCACCAATTCTGCTTATTTCTTTGCTCAAATGAAGAATAGAAACAACTTGAATGGTATTCAGGCTCTAACGGATGATATGGGTGTACAACTAATGCTGGAAGAAGACATAGAGGCAAAAATATTGGGATACTACAAGAAATTATTGGGGTCTAGAGAAGCAACTATTCCAGCCATCAATCCAAATGTTATGAAGAAAGGAGCAGTGCTAAGTAGGGAGCAACAAATGCAGCTAATTCAACCAATGACCAAGGAGGAAATATGGTTAGCATTGAAAGATATCAATGACTTAAAAGCACCTGGTTATGATGGGCTCAATGCAGTATTCTTCAAAAAGTCATGGCAAGTCATAGGTGAGGATGTAACTCAGGCTGTTTTGGAGTTTTTTGATTCAACTCAAATGACAAGCCTATCAATTGCACAACAATTACTTTGATCCCTAAAATCAAAAATCCTACTAGTATTAAAGAGTATAGACCAATCTCATGTTGCACTACCTTGTATAAAGTGATCTCTAAGGTTCTAACTAAGAGATTACAAAAAGTGATGGATGCCTTAATTGATAAGACACAATCTGCCTTTGTCCCTGGAAGAGTGATTACAGAAAACATCATACTTAGCCATGAGCTTGTCAAGGGATATGGAAGGAAAGGGGTGTCACCAAGGTGCATGATGAAACTGGATATGCAGAAGGCATATGATTCAATTTAGTGGCCTTTTATGGAATAAATTCTGAATGCAATGGCTTTTCCAGAATAATTTGTTAAATGGATTATGATATGTGTGCAAAGTGTTACTTATACAATCATGGTGAATGGTTCATTAACACAACCATTTGAAGCTAGAAAGGGGCTGAGGCAAGGGGATCCATTATCCCCATTCCTCTTTGTTCTGACAATGTAGTATTTGACAAGAAGCTTGAAGTCTTTGAATCATATCCCAGATTTCAATTACCATCCCAAGTGTGCAAAGATGCAAATACTGCAACTTGGTTTTGCAGATGATCTTTTAATATTTTCAGAGGTGGCATAGGATCAGTCAAGCTACTTTATAATTGCTTCATGGAGTTTTCAAAGGCATCAGGACTGATGATCAACAAGAATAAAAGATCTATCTTCTTTGGAGGGGTACCACAAGATGCACAGGCAGCTATACTGGAGTTTCTGGGCATTCAAAAAGTGTCCCCCAGTTTTAGCCATTGGACTCTTGGTCTTTGTTTGTAGATACTCTCTTCAATCAATATCCATTTTTCTAATTTATTCCTTAGGGCTTTCTCCTCCTCAATTAACTTTGAATTCTGCATTCTGCAACTCATCTTCTCTTGTACTTCCTATAGTTCTCTTATAGTCTCTTTAATTCTATCCTCAACCCCTTTATAATGTTGTATGTTCAGCGCTTTTATAACATCCTTAACTCTTCTGAGCTTATTCCATACTCCCTGCATCTTTCCATCTGCTCCACCTGTACTCCATGCTTGATCAACTTGTTGTACAAATTGAGGATGGTCAACAATACAATTAAAAAATCTAAATGGTCTAATCTTCTTCATCTGCATATGTGTGATCATTAGATTAAGTGGGGAATGATCAGACACAGATGGATCTAACACTTGTATTTTCAGGCTAGGCATTGTCAGCATCCAGTTAGCATTCACCAGTCCCCTGTCTATTCTGCTATAAGTGTGATTGTTAGTCCAAGTGTATTCCCTTCCCACATTTTGCAATTCATTCATACCAGTATCATTCATGAACTCCCTGAAGTATTTTGTCTCCATGTCTTGTATCACAGAACCATGTTGCCTATCTTGATCATTTAACACAGCATTGAAGCCACCCATTGCTAGCCAAGGCCCTTGTCGCACACTATGAATCTGTCTCTACTTCATCCACATGCCCAATCTATCTTTAATGGTATGTAGCCCATATATTGCTGTAAATTCAATTGTTATTAGCTTTGAGATAGTTCTGATTTGTCCATGTATAATCTTGTCATCTATTTCTGTTGGTTCAAACACATAAATACTCGGATCCCATATCACCCAAATTCTACTTTTGTTCTTGGCACTAAGGTTAGATATCCACTGCCAGCCAGGAGCAATCTTCTTCATTATACAACTAGTTTTATGGTCTTTTATTCTGTGCTCAACTAATGTTATTACTGCCTTTTTATTCACTTTAATGAACTCTTTTATCTCCCTTTTCTGATAAGCTTTATTCAACCCCCTAACATTCCATGTTATCACACTCATACTAGTATGAATTGAGTGTCTTGATACAGCTCCTGCACCCCAAAACTCCTTATCTGCATACTACTTGTACCTGGATCACTATTTGCTTTGTCATTTCCTAGAGGTTGGAATCCATTGTTGCTAACTAGATTCTACTCTTTATTAGCTTTGGCTGCTCTTGTTGCTGACTTACCAAGAACTGTTATCCACCCAGCTTCCTCGTTTTGTTTTTCATTATCCATTTTCCTTGCCCCTTTCACTGGTGGTTTGACTGCTTCATTCTTCTTCCTTTGTTCAATCTCCTATTTATTATCACTTCAGCCATCTCTATCTGTCCTTAGCCAAACTTGCTTGCCTTTGTTCACCTTCCTCTGATATACCATCTTCTGTGGTTGTGGAGCTTTGATTTCATTACAATTGTGGCCTATTTTCAAACATTTAGTACAACATGTTGGCTCCCAATCATAGTTAATTTCCCGCTGGATTGTTCTTCCATTGGATCTTGCAACTTCACACTTCTAGGTAGGGGCTTAGTAATGTCCATCTCAATTAGCATTATTGCATATGAAATTCTGACTGATCCAGTTGTACACTCATCAGCATAGGCGGGATTTCCCAATGCACTATCTATCTTGCTTAGAGCCTTCATACTCCAACAATTAAGCCGCAGATTAGGGAATCTAACCCACAAGGGAATGGTTTTCAGTACTTCATCATGCAGGTTGAAATATGTTGTCCATGCCTTCATTATTATGGGACGATTTTTCATAGTATGAGGTCCAAAAAATAGCACTTGATCTCTTTCTTCCAAATTAGTAAATCTTATCACAAAGTAATCATCATTATGGTAATAGATCTAAGGATTTACTGAAAATTTACCGAATGAGCTTATGAATCTTTCCATTGCTCCAATAGTAGGTGAATCTCCTATCACATAGAACACAATTGCTGAACACCACTTAGCATTTTCCTGTTCTACATCCTCTAGATCTAGTTTCACAATTTTTTCGTCATTTTGAATCACTAGTGCAATAAACTGTAGATTCATACCTTTCATAGCTAATTTATTCCCTACTACCATATTCTCCCATGTCTGAGTCCTTTTTATCCTTCTCCCCTTGCTCAACAACTTTAGTGTCTTCAACAGCGCCAAATTTGCATGGCACTTTTTCATTGCTATTTGGCATCATCATCTTTGTTTGAGCTTTCCCGCTTCCAGATCCACCTCCTATGACTTGTGTAGCTGCAGGCGTAGCAACCACAACTTTCATTTTGCCATTTTTGAGAGCTAGATCTGTTTCCGTCTTGCTTTGCTCACTCTGCATGTTCCTTGGAGTAACTAGCTCAGTTGGTTCTTCAATTCTCACCCCTTTTGGTGAGACAAACAGCTCTAAAACTGCATTTCGTGCTTCCATTGATCTCTGATCAGTAAGTTGAGCCATTATTCACATTAAACTCTATATAAGGACACTATACTTTATTTTTTTTAAACAGAAGATAGCACAACTTCGTACAAAAAAGAATCACATAATTCAAATTTTCAGTTGTAGAAAATAATTAAAATATAGTGAATTACAGGTGGTCGAATGGTAAAATGACGCGTGAAACCGAAAATAGGCAAAGGATGAGTCAGAAACAAATTAATACTGAATGCGACGTGTGTGACCGACATCAGACGGTTTCCAAAGGGAACGTAGTCGGAGATAGAAGTTCAAAGGTTCGCCATCGGATATCATTCAATGAGGGAATATTTGTCAGCATTAAATAAGCAGTCGTTACAGAGAATATTTGCATTCAGGGCCTGCTATTATATATTCATCAATGACACTTTTATTCTCATTCAAGAAGAGCTTGATTTTAGGAGCTTGTTCCCCTTAAGATACCTATAAATATCAGATCGGCGAATCCTGTAAGACACATGAAATATTTTGCACACAAAAATTGTACTTTACTATTCTAAGCTTGATCCAAATAACTTTATCATTGTTATTGCTCTTGCTTTGGGAAAGATCAAGCCCGAACTCAGGCTTGTTAATTTCTTTATTTGCTAATATTATTTTTGTCATATTTCTTTATCATTTTTAGAGCAAATCGATTTACTTGTCTATAAACTACGTCACAAATTTAACTGTATTATTTTATGGGTAAACAGTTTGATGCTCACCGTAGGGCATAGACAATTGCACAATTACTTTTGTCCATTCATTTATCACTAATAACTTTCATTTCATTCCTCAGATATGGCAGCTAACGATTTCAACAACACATACAACATTGAAGCACGCATTGAACCGGAAGAATTGTCCTAGCGTAATGACTCAATCAATGACACTTGCAACGAAGGGGACGAAACAACCCCGGTTCGTGAAGGTTAGTATCCTCGGCATGTGCGAAACCTAACTCCTGATAATGCGGAGGAGGAACATAGAGTAGAGACGGTCAAACTCCTGAGGGAACAACAGAAAATAATCATGGATCGTCTCTCAGGGCAAAATCGGGTGATGATGGAGTTAAAACAAGCATTGACTGGTGCTTCTAATAATGTGAACTTAAGAGGTCCAATTACTCCTAGTGTTCCCATTAATCAAATGACTCAGAGAACCGATAACAACACCCCAAGGGGCGAAGTCAGTTTCGACGAAGCCGAAGGGACCAGTAGCGGATTTGGGGATGACAACGAGAGTGATGATTCAAAACCGAGCTCATAAGATTGATGAGATAAATGAACAAACAGATGGATCAGAATGCGAAGGATTTTCACGCTCGGATAGATCAGATCCCGGGTGCACCACCAACGTTAAAGGGTCTAGATTAAAAAATGTACACGCAGTTACCGTTTAAGCCAAGTGCAACACCACAGCTAATTCCAAAGAGGTTTAAGATTTTGGACATACCAAAATATGGTGGGACCTCGGATCCGCAGGAGCACATCACCAACTACATCATAGCAGTGAAAGGAAATGATTTGGCTCAACATGAGATCGAGTAGGTTCTGCTGAAGAATTTTGGTGAAACCCCCCACGAAGGGAGCCCTGACATGGTACTCTCTTTTACCCAAGAATTCAATTGATTCTTTTGAAATGCTTGCAGATTCATTAATCAAGGCCTATGACGAGCTCAGATTACACACTTAAATATGCTCGCTAATCAAATATAGTATAGTATAATATCGTATCCACAAAGATTGGATTTAAGTAGTATTCTCGTAGTTTCTAGCTTGATTGCTATCCAAGATGATCAATAATTGAGATTTATATCATTTCTAACTAAAATTATCTAGGATATAAAGCTATTGACTAATGACAATTGAAACAAGGATAAGTAAGGAAGTTATCAGTGGGAGAAAATAGGGATTGATATGATAGGTGTAAGATAATTGTTTAGGATCTAACTCTAGATAGTTCACTTCTAATGTTCGAGTGAGTCATTCAAATTCACTCAATTAATAGTTCAAACATTTAGCTAAAACTCCCCTCTCGATTAAGTCTTAACCTCACGAGATGAACCAATTTAAGCACGTGAAGATATGAAAGAATGCGTAGTGGATACTTTATGAAAACCTCTTTTGATTATTCTCCTAACTAGGTTTATCAATGATTCAATTAGCCTCTTTTCGATTACTAAGAAGAATTAATGAACTCAACCAAAAATATAATGAGAGGATATAACAAGTTATACTTCTCTCGATTACATGAACAAGTGAATATAGATGAAACAATTAAATCATCCAAAAAAGCTTCAATACATAAACTAGAGTTATAATCCACAAACAATCATCAATACACAAAATCCATTAAACCCTTAAGGGAACTACTCCATAGATATGGAGAAATTCATCACAAATAAAGTTAAAGTACAGGAAAACATAAATGCAATCCAAACTTGGGTCTTGAGTGAGGAAGGAATGATGAAATCCTTGTGCTCGTGTTCTTCCAACTCCTCATTGGCTTCCTTAGGCCGAAAGTATGTCAAAAGTTCAAAAAATAACATTTTCCCATGTATTTATACCAATAATCGTCGGTCCCAGGCGAAACTTCCCTTTCTTAGCCGAAATAGGAAAACTTGCAAACTTATTACTTTTATGTGTCGCACTATGCTACGCAGGTTGCGTAGCATTAGTGCAATTTTCTCGGTTGTAAACTCTTTGAACTTACCTTGTCTGAAAAAATTTTGTACTGATGCTACACACTATGCCTACCATTAGTGTATTTTTCCGTCACACCAAAAATTACAAGTCTTTGAATTTCTCAAATTTCTGACGCATATTTGCATTGATGCGTCGAAAAGTGCTCTGCATAGTGCGTCGCAAAGTGCTACACATGGTGAGTCGCATTAGTGCATATCCTCAGAAGAGTGTTGCTTCTTCCTTGATTTTTGACGTCCAGAAGTGATCCTCGACCCCTGAACACGATCCCGGCTTAATCCCTTGGGCTTTTACTCAGATTCAAAGCTCTAATTATTTGATTTAGCTCCACAACATCTACATAACTCGGTATCATTCCTAGAGACATAAAATATACAATAAGTGCAAAATACTACCACTTAAATCTCAACACAAGTAAAATGCAATGAATTAGAGTGCAATAAGTGATTAAAACACAAGATTATAGCGTACCATCAACACCTCACACTTAAACCATTGCTCGATCTCAAGTGTTCAAACTACACTTCATATAGACACAACCTTTTTAAACAGCTCTCCTAACTCATCACACCAAGAATAATTAAAACAGATTAAACACGCTAACGTAAGATCCTTGCCTCAAGATTTGACTTAAAAGCACCACGCATTTGCACGACCCCTCACTTACTCTAACATATAGGTCATCGACATTACTTTTCCTTCATGAATCAAGTGCCTTCACACAACAATAGAGAGTAGTTCCACACACAATAAAATTTAAGAAAAATCAGGAACTCAAGATAGAAAAACTTCACTCACTCTCAAAAACAACATTCATATGCCACAAAAGACGTACCCTAGGCTTGCCCGTAGTGTACTAATCTACTAATTGAGCTCATTCAGTTAAGGATCAAGTAGGACTTTAATTGATTGTAATGTAGGTTGCGAGACGGGGATGATACATTTAGATATAAGAGTGACTACATCTCCCTAAGCACTTTAATACATAATTAATCGTTCAAAATTCCACACTTATGTCAAACCATAACTCCACCTTCACATCAATATACATCAACCCTACTCCTTTAAGCATAAATACATCACGAGTTACCACTATCAAGGAATATTTTTCACAACAATATAACTATTTTTCTTTTTTTTTTTATTCAACTCAAGTGCTCTTACTTTTTCAAAACAATGCACCTTCCTCCTATTTCAATAGTTCCACTCAAAAGCAAAACCAACACCCCACACTTTAACTTTTACAAAGTTCATAATAAATTCAAGTGCTTACGAGAGATACAAGGTTCAACTAAATGGTCATTCAAACAGATGTTTAAGGCTTGTAATGTGGTTTCTAAAGAAATAGGATTACAAGCTCAAAGGGTTTAACTACGATACATAACAATTAGGTGGCCAAACATAACTGGCTCAACAAAGAAACGCCTATTTCACTTCCAAGACTGAATAAAACTACTATTTTGCTTTGCAAACAAGGGGCAAGTTCTAGACATCAAATGCAATGCACAGAATAACACAAAACCTCGCACACACATGGCACATAACTCACTCAAGATTTGACTATCAAGACACTCTAGTCAAAGCAGTTAAGCAAAGTTAAGATCATATACTTTAAGGTAATTATACAAGAGTCAAAAACTGACCTTAAGCGTCACAACTAAAGCACTCACCATTCTAAAGGTATAATAGAGTCAAGAGATTTTGCCTTCCATTCAAATCATAGCACAAGGTTTCCTACTCCTAACAAAATAAAAACTAACTATACCCGGTTCAAACAAAAACTCTTGGAAAAGAACTGCGACACAAAGAAATACCAATGGGGAATTAATACACTACCTAACAAAAGAAAAACTTTTTGTCTTTTTCCTTTCGACTTTAATCCCTCAAGAAACCCGTCGAATGATATCCATCGTCGGGAAAAATAAAAAATTCTAAAACTTTTATGGTGTTTTCCCAATTATTTTCTATCTCTAACTACTACAACTACCAAACAAAAAACTAATATACATACATACATACATAATATCCCCCACCCCACACTTTAAATTGTGGCATGTCCCCATGACACACAATTAAAAATGCATAAGGTAAAGGAAACTTCTGTGAACATCTAGTCAGGGTCTGAGTCGAAGTCGGGCTCCATTCCTCACCTTCAAACTAATGCGCACATCCATGCAGACAGTTCTTCTCAGCCTTTTTGGGGTACACCCCACACTTATCTCTCTCACTCAGTGCAGACATCTGTTTCGAGCCCTTCACTTTCCACTCAACACTAGAAGATGGTTTTTCTTTTTGCACCCCCTTTTCTACATCCATCTTAAATGTCACAGTCTCCTCACCCACTCTAAGCATGAGTTTTCTCTCGTGTATATCCAATATATCTCTACCCGTTGCTAAGAATGGTCTTCCTAGGATGAGGCAGGGTAATCTCCGGCGGTCAGAGAAGAAAGGATTCCTCCTTGTTATCCTCCATATTCACCACTATAAAGTCTACAGGAAATACGAACTTATCCACCTGAATTAACACATCTTCCACTATCCCCTCGGATGTTATAGTCGTTTGGTACGCCAACTGCAAAGATATTAGCACTGACCTTATCTCTCCAATCTCCTTCTCTAGTTCCTATAAATAGTTAGAGGCATTAAGTTAATTGAGGCACCAGAATCACTTAAAGGCTTATCAAAATTTATAGTTCCTAATAAGCAAGGTATAGTAAAACTCCTTAGATATCCACACTTTTGTGGGAGTTTATTTTGCAATATCGCGCGACAATGCTCTGTGAGCTTGACCACTGAGGTCTCCTAGATTTTCCTTTTCTTTGTCAGGATCTCCTTCAAGAATTTAGCATAAGACGACATTTGTGTGAGCATTCCTGTGAATGGAAAATTTATATAAACCTGTTTCAGAACACCCAGAAATCTCTCAAACTTCTTGTCCAGCCTTTCTTTACTTTTCTTTTGAGGGAAGGGTAAAATAGGCATATACTGGCTCGCCTCAGGTTCCCCCCTTCTCGATTTTTCTTCCTTCTTCTTCTTCTCAGTTTTCATCGGGCCTTTCTTCTTTTTATCAACATCATTCTTCAGCTGGTGCCCACTTTCTTTTTCAAGTATCACATCTTTTTGGATCGAGGTGGAATCTTTCAATTCTTGCCCGTTTTTCAAGGTTAAAACATTCATTGTTTCTTTGGGATTCTTTTCTATATCAGTGGGGAGAGCACCTGGATCCCCTCTTAGATAATATTGCTACAATCTGTCCCACTTGCTTCTCCAATTTTCAAGTTGTTGCCCCTTGTATTTTAAATCTTTCATCAGTTTTCACAATGAAGGCCTTCATAAGATCTTCTAAACCAGGCTAATTGGGTTGTTGAGGTTGAAACTGCTGCCTCGGCTGATTCGTAAAACCACAAGCTCCTTATCCCTGAAATCTAGGGTTGTTTTGTTCCATGCATTTGCAACAACCCTAGATTAAATCCATGAAAACCCGGGGTGCTTCTGTCCCATTGCATTAAATTATAGTTCCCCACAACATTCACTTCCTCAGTTGAGGCTTAACACTCATGAGTAGGGTATCCTCTTCCACATATATCACAAGTTGTGTGAGTCTCATTTTGTATCGAGGCTAAGGTAAGCTTCCGTATTTCTTTAGCCATAACATCAAGTTGTACCTGCACAGATGTATTAGCATCAACCTAGTGAACATCGATCTTCTTCTTTCAGCACTCTCAGAGGGCCACTGCTTTGCATCTTCAGATAACTCATCAACAATTGTAACTATCTCCTCTGGAGTCTTCTTCATCAACGGGCCTCCATCTACATTGCTCAATGTTCTACGTGAGGCGGTGTCAATCCATCCTAAAAGTCCTGGAGTTGCATCCATAGTTCAATTCCGCTATGTTGACACTTTCGAACAATCTCCTTATACCTCTCCCATGCTTCAAAAACAGTTTCCATATCTTTCTGGTAGAAGTTATAGATTTCTTTTCTAAACTTTCACGTTTTAGCTGAGGAGCAATATTTATCAAGGAATTTTCTGGTCATCTCCTCCAAGGTTCTAATTGATCCCGTGAGCAAGCTTCGAAGCCACTATTTTGCATCATCTTTAAGAGAAAAGGGAAATGCCCTTAAATACACTGCATCTTGTGACACACCATTGTATTGAAAGGTGTTCATAATCTTCTCGAATTCCATTAGATGTGTGTTTGGATCTTCATTTGGCTTCCCTCTGAAGACACATCAATTCAGAAGGGTTTGGAGCAACCATTGATTGGGGGTGGTCTAACACTTGATAAACCTTGATTGTAGATCGGTGTAGCATAATTGTCGAGTGGTCTCGCAGGCCCGAGAGCTATAATTCCGAACTGATTTGCAGCCAAGGGTTGAGTTGGAAAAATTCTACGACCCATCTCTTCTTCGTAGATAATCTGTTCATCTCTAATAGTTTCTTCCTCAGCATCCCGTGCAACTTGTTCTCTTAGTTGGGTTGATTCTCTCATAGCCAAATCTACACTATCCTCACTGTTTCCAGCCATAGTTTCTTTCATTGAGGTTTGGCCAACCTTTTCTAATGTCTCGGTGAGATTTCTTTCCTTCCTCAGTTGTTGTAGTTGTTTTCCAATTTCTGGCTCGTATGGTAGCACTTCCTTTGCAGAAGCTCGATCATGCACCAATGTAAACCTGTAATCTGCGCACAGTCAAAGAACAACAACCATAAAAAGAGAAAAATAAAATAAAATAAAATATGAAAGTCGATAATAATATACGAGACCGTAAGCATCAACTAGCATAACCCCAAAACCCGGTGTCACAACTGCATCCGCATTTTCTAAGGAGTACAATAATAATAATACAACCTCTCTCCATAATGTAAATAGACAGGATAAAATACATAGTACGATGGAGACTCGATGGATTGCGATGCGTAGCCTGAAATGCAGCTCACATTAAGTCCTCTCAACAGGTACGCCTATGCGCCAAGATGATTTCCAAAAGAACCTGTTAGATCCAGCACATATAATGCAGAAGTGCAGCATGAATATGTAATCCAATGCGTACCCAGTAAGTATCTAGCCTAACCCCGGAGAAGTAGTGATGAGGGGTCGACATCAACACTTACTAGAGGTCCAATAAAATAATATAATAATTCATAACTGATATGAAGTGCACAACGACAACGGGGTAAATCTGTAAGTTACATAATCTTCCAACTATTTACTTCAAAGTACAAATTTCTCAATTTTGTATTCTACCTTAACGGCTCAGAAAATGTCAAGTGCCACTATCAATGAATAAGGAATACCATATAAAGTACCGGGCATCAGCATAAAGATTAACTCGTGAATATTCGGAGTACTGGGGATATGACACACGATTCTGCTGAGGTATTTTGGTCAGATCCAGAATAATATGTACACTGCCGAGGGTCGAGCGGCACGAACTGTAGATGCATCTATTATACTGCCAAGGTGTTCAGCCCGCTCCACAAGAAAGGAAGGAAGTTACTGAATTACAAGACACGTGCTTACAATACAGTACATAAGCACACAGTGAATATAATCATTACCGTTTTCTCAAATAATTAGCCAACAACTCAAGACGATAAGGCTCGGCCTAGTATACATATATTTATTTCTAAATCAATTTCAGTTATAAGTTTGATTAATTAAGCCAACAGAACGAGTCCAACTAATTCAATTATGTCATAATAAGGTCCTAAGTCTACTGGGGAATAAACATACTTTAGCTATGTACACACTCTCGTCACCTCGTGCGTATGTAACACCCACAACTAGTAACACATAGCAATTATTATCACCTAGGTGGTAGTTTTCCCCTCACAAGGTTAGACAGGAGACTTACCTCGCTCTGAAGTTCCATAACTGGCTCCAACGCTACTCTAACACTAAACTAGCCAAACATTCCGAAAATAGTCAAACAATGTACATATCAATCAAAATATACTCCAATGCTTAAAATTTAACAATTTATAATGATTCTCATCTCTGCTTGAAAAGCCAATAAAGTCAACCCTCGGGCCCACGTACTCGGATTCCGAAACTTTTTGAAGATAAACTTTACCCATAACGCCACGAACTCAAATATACAATTTATTCCTAATTCCATGTCCAATTTCATGGTCAAAATCCAAAAATACCAAATTCTAGGTTTTCTACCAAAATCCCAATTTCTACTAATTTCCATGTTCCAATCCATGTCTAATTCTTGTATTTAACTCACAATGAGAAGAAATCACTTATCCCATAATAGATGATGAAGATGGCACTCCAAAATTTCTCCAAGGTCGGCTCTCATGGAAGAAATGAGATGAAAATGAGCCAAATCACGCTTTTAAAAGAACACCTCCGCCCATACGACCTTCCGTTTTTGCGATCAACTTGGCCGCTTCTGCGGTGTCACTTCTGTGGCGAAATCCATGCTTCTTCGAAGTCATGCCCAGCATCCCCTTCCCGTTTTTCGCTCCAGACACAACATATGTGATCACGCATGTGCGGGAATTTCTTCGCACCTGCGACCTCTGCCCCGATCACCTCCAGCCGCTTCTGCGATCCACCTCCTCGCTTCTATGACGTCTCACCAGCAGGTGCAGTTCCTCTTTCGCATACCTCGACCGCATCTGTGGTCCCAGTCTTCCCCTAGCAAAATATGCTTCTGCACTAGCCTAGTCGCTTCTACAGAGTCACATCTGCGGCCCTTTTTCCGCAAGTGCGATTGCACCAGTAATTGGCCAAAACCAACATTCCTCAACTTCAAATTTCGATCCGATTCCAATTCGAAACTCACCGGAGGATCCCGGGATCCCGTCCAATCACACCAAAAAGTCACAATACCTCATACAAACTTACCCAAAGGCTCGAAATGCCACAAATAACATCAAAATCATGAATCGACGATCAAAATCTTCCTTTCAACTTTCAAACATCCAAACTTCGACGAACGCGTCTGAATCCTATCAAAATGCTCCAGAATGACGCCAAAATTTACGCAAAAATCACGATACAAACCTATTCCATGACTCGAAACTCCAAACGGACATCGGTAACATCAAAATCCACTTCAAACCAAACTTGTGAAATTTTGAACTTCCAAAAATGCCAACTTTCCATAATAGACACCGAAATGCTCCTGGACCATCCGATACTCAACCCGAAGATATGCCCAAGTCCGAAATCATCATACAAACCTTTTGGAACCTTCAAATTC
The DNA here is from genome assembly GCA_005239525.1 of Nicotiana knightiana. Taxonomy (NCBI): domain Eukaryota; kingdom Viridiplantae; phylum Streptophyta; class Magnoliopsida; order Solanales; family Solanaceae; genus Nicotiana; species Nicotiana knightiana. The sequence continues at coordinate 47,098 of ML401023.1, forward strand.
CGATTCCGGGGTCTTTTACTTAAAAGTCAAACCTTAGTCAACTCTTCCAACTTAAAGATTCCAAAATTAAAATTTACCGTCCGAATCAACTCTGAACTTCCCGAAATTCAATTCCAACCACATGCACAAGTCATAATACCTGAAGTGATGCTACTTAAGGCCTCAAACCATAGAACGACGCAGTAGATCTCAAAACGACCGGTCGGTCGTTATATTCTCCCCCACTTAAACATACGTTCGTACTCGAATGTGCCAAGAATTGTTCCGGAGTTGCCCCAAATCACTGTTTAATACATCGTGCACCTACCCGTGCCACCACAACCTAGTTGAACACATTTGTTCGCACCAGACTGAAGATCATTCCTCTTATTTAGTCAATAAGCCTTAGAACCAAATTCCAACCTCTGAATTTCTCTACAAGACCTGATTCTAACATATGAACACCGTATCAATCACCACACACTGTACCAAAGCATGATCATGCACCTATGCTAAAATCACCACATAAGTCAGTTGCCCATAATAACATCCTCCGATCACAATAGCTGGAAATTCCACGAATCTTCTGCCCGACATACACCTCATGATGCATATAAGTCCTATTCCAACTCTTGAAATACTGCCATGACGGTAGAGATGTGTAGAAACTAATAACCACCGGTCGAATCAACAAATCATGGAGTCTCTCCTCCTGGCATGGACCATTACCTCATTTTGAACTGAATAACGATATTTACTCTTTAATATACCTTACATAACTCTGATCGCACTGATCCCACGTCCAATAACCTCGTCTCACCCAGTACAAGCTGCTCAGGCAATAAGCTATCTCAGACACTTCCAAAAATCTCATATGATGCCCAGAATGCGCTAACAAGATACAAACTTAAATGTGATACATAAGGAAAAACAAACTCTGGAAAAGTACTACGCAGCCCGCGTAACGAATAAAACGACCGAATAGATTCTATGAACCTACCTCAGGGATGAAAAATAAGGAACACAAATAAGTGTAAGGAACTAGACTCAACATCTCATTGCTGCAGCGTGCAACCCGATCCAATATGACAATTTTGTGGCGGGCAACCCGATCCACACAAGATGCTCGTGGCGGTGTGCCACCCAATCCAAACAATAGTCTCGTGGCGGCATGCCACTTGATCCGCACATAACAATCAAGAAGGGAACACACATCAAACCGTAACGTTTATACTTACGAAATGCCCAAATATCGACCACAAGCACGCCAAGTGCATAATACAAATCCTGGGGAGATGGATAGCGCAATACGCTAGGAAACCCAAGCACAACTAAGGTGCGATATATGACCTGTATCTCGAGAGCCATCCTGCTCATGTAACACCACAAAATACACGAGACCTCAACACATGTGCTAATAATCAAGTTGTCTCATCACCCGCACAATAGATATTTACATGGAATAGCTGATGACGGGAATAACATCTAATGCCCGACGAGTCATGCGCAAGAAATGATATTACGAGTGAAAACATCCGACCTGACGTAGATCACACATTCATATTAGACCCACCAAAGGACCTCAAACCAATTTTGACCATATCATAATAGGCCAATAACCTTCCAAGAATCCACAATGGACCCATTCATGACACACACGAGCAGGCGTTCACTCCGGACTAAAATCCCATAGTTCACAACCAAAAGGATGGAGCGCCTTCCAGGCATAAACTCTCACATTAACGGTAGTACCAAAAAGCTCCATACTTGGTTTCAACCTTTAACAATCAAGTGACTAACATGTCATAACCTATACAAATCACCATGTGGGGTACGCTTCCACGACCTTCCGCACCAAGTAGCAAAGTCCTTACATCCATACCACCAACTGCTCTAATTATGTAAAGCAAATCAAGAATCCGCAAATAAATACACAAAGCCTAGTACACAGAACGCCGTTCTCAGGTGACACTAAAGAAAATGCTACCTTACTCTGAACATCTGAGTTCCCCCTGCTCATCTGAGCTCGTGACATTCTTGTCAGCACCGAACCACAACCTTGATCCTCAACTTTCAAATTCCCATCCCACTCACTGCACCTAGCATGCCACCAGGCGAGAATGCAAGAATTCATCATAACCCCTGAACTATTAATATAATAAACACTTCAATGGACAGAAACCTTTCATTTAGATCATTTAAGAACCAATGCAACACGCAACTGAACTCCCAAACCGCAGAAAATACAAACCTCAAATCATGATCTAAACTGCCATGATTCTTCCGGGACCCATTTACACCACAACGCTATTAAATGCCTCCCAAATCGATCAAGTTATGGTGGTTGTCGAGCCCACACGTACAACCATAAACCACATGTATAACTTCACACGACGAAGGAACTGATCATTGCCACAATCATGTTGATCCAACCATTACTAACCGACCCAACTTCTTCCAATTTACTCTCGACATGCCTTAGAAATAATAATAGCTCCATTAAAAAATGTAACAAACCAAATCAGCACTCATCCCGACTGACCCGCATCACGATACCACATTGTCTCAATACTCATGAACCATCTCACACTCTCCTTACGCGCACAATAGCATCCCCAACTGGTACACCCATTCTGCAAGACCCTCCGCGAATCCGAAGCTATTTCTTCCTTTACTCCAATACTGCACCGCGTACCCGATGATAACATAGAACATTCCAAGTCCTTATCATAATCCACTGCGAAAACTCAATCTTTAACCACACAACGGACCCGAAATCCTTAGGCACTGCACTTTAATTCTTGAACCCACTAGGATTGTTGTTGAGAGTCACCCACTCTGGCTTGATCCCAATATAACCAAACTCCAACGCTCTGCTAGCACATGAACACCCTCTCAAGGAAGAAACCGGTTGAATTCTTTTTCTTGTACAACACATCCGCAAGAAGCATAAGCTTTGAGTCTTCCCAAAACATGCACATGAATCGATAAGGCAAAATATGGCACACATTTATCAATTTCTTTGCTCGAATTACCCCTGATATTTGATTTCCTTGGTCATAATAACCCACCAATACACTGATAACCAGAATTCACATAAGGAGACAATAGCATGATCCAATCATAGACGGTGGGGCTCCCCACTTAGCTTTAAGCTACAATATATATAACCTAGAACCTACAAAGATTTCTCCTTCTCAATTACCATGATCTCGCACCGTCAACCCGCCAATTTTCTTGTAGTTTCTCATTAAACTTTTCATGAACATTCTGAATTATCAGCCACAATCGCACATTCGATCTTCTGTTTCATAGTAAGTAGAACTCTTCGTAGAAACTTCATCAAAATCACACAACCGCTGACTAGTCCACAGGAGATAGCCCACCCGTGGAACTTCATACCAAAGTCTCCCAATGACACTGCATTGGGTACAACTACCACAAAATATGTATACCCTCCTAAGCTCGTGCTCATCTGTCGGCTGTACAAGTCTGTTCATTCCCCCTTGACTTCAACTGAAAGTCCGACATAACATTCCAAACTCGAAGTCATGTTACATCCCAACGATCATCAAGTTTTCACACCCCTCTTCATTTCCAACAACTCTTTTTTGCCATATTCGATCTTCCTCAGTGCAGTAGCCACCATTTCAAATAAGGTCTGTAGACCTAGTCACTTTCCACCATGACTCCTAAATCGCACTAAACTTTCTCAAGGCATGTGGCTATCCTACCATAAAATCTACATGCTACTCCGCCACTCTGAATTCGGTTATATAATCTTCTTTAAGTAACTGCTTGACCTCTGATTTTTATACTTGGCTTGCTAGTAATTCAACCACCGCGAGACACCTCCCGCCATGTCCTTCCTCGTAATTCACTGCCCAAATGTTGCCTCAATTCAAATCAATACATGTAGCACCTAAAGTAATGAATTGCTACCAACTCTAAACCTCCTAGAAGATTATATTTTTCAAGCCATCAACATTAGAAATGCCAATTTGATTCTGAATGAAAATTGAAGAAGACCATAATACCAATTTGATTCTGCCCCGAAGGAAAATTGAAGAAGACCATAATACCGGCGAATCTTAATGCGTTCAAACAAGGACGACGACACCACATCAAAAATGAGAATTCCACTACCTTCGAAAATATCAAGTCTCGTTACTCCATCAACCAAGGCCTGAACATCCATAGTCCGATTGCCCTTTCTCCGCTCGAATTAAATGTCGAACCTCTAACCATGAACTGAGAAATCCTTCTTTCGAGTCATTTACTGTCATGATCCATAAATAAGCACCCTACCATTACACCAACACTATGCGATAACAATGCATGAACATCATAACAACCTGCGTATAGCCTCAAAACCATAGGGAATACAGATACTGAGCCAAAACGACAGAACATCCCTCTGCAAGGCGACGATAATAGAATATCCGAATACGCAGAAGAAAAACATCCTGACCCATATCTGCAGTACCACTACAACTCCTCGAAGCCCAATTCACAACAAGCGCCTCATGTCGCATAAGATTGGGTAGGAAGGAAATAGAGGCACAGGTCTCAAAGGAACCAAATCGCACAAACAGGAATCAAGAAGGGAAGTGCTCCTAACAACCATGTTGCCTCTCGAAGATAAGTATAGACATCTCCGTACCGATATGCAAGACTCTACTAGACTTGCTCATGACTCGTGAGACCCAAGTGAACCTAAAGCTCTGATACCAAGCTGTCACAACCCAAAACACTATAGGTCGTGATGGCACCTAACGCCGCTGTCAGGAAAGCCAACGGTGAGTTATCAATTTAATTACCTATTTGTTACTTTCGAAAACATAGATTTTAATAAGGAAGGAGATTTACACTTCTAAATCCACGGAAATGTACAACATTTGTAGTTTATAAAATAAATGGAAGTCGATAATAATATACGAGACCGTAAGCATCAACTAGTATAACCCCAAAACCCGGTGTCACAACTGCACGAGCATTTTTTAAGGAGTACAATAATAATAATACAACCTCTGTCCAGAATGTAAATGGATAGGATAAAATATATTGTACGATGGAGACTCGGTGGACTGTGATGCGTAGCTTGAAATGTAGCTCACATAAAGTCCTCTCAACAGGTACGCCTACGTGCCAAATGATCGCCAAAAGAACCTGTCAAATACTGCACATTTAGTCACATTTAGTGCAGAAGTGCAACATGAGTACATAAATCAATGCGTACGCAGTAAGTATCTAGCCTAACCCCGGAGAAGTAGTGACGAGGGGTCACCATCGACACTTACTAGAGGTTCAATAAAATAATATAATAATTCATAGCAAATATGAAGTGCACAACGATAACAGGGTAAATCTATAAGTTACATAATCTTCCAAATATTTACTTCAAAGTATAAATTTCTCAATTTTGTATTCTACCTTAACGACTCAGAAATGTCAAGTGCCACTATCAATGAATAAGGAATACCATATAAAGTATCGGGCATCAGCAGAAAGATTAACTCGTGAATATTCGAACTACTAGCGATATGACGCACGATTCTGCCGAGGTCGTTCAGCCCGATCCAGAATAATGTTTACACTACCGAGGGTCGAGCGGCATAAACCGTAGATGCATCTATTATACTACTGAGGCGTTCTGCCCGCTCCACAAGAAAGGAAGAAAGTTACTGAATTATGAGACACATGTTTATAATACAGTACATGAGCACAAAGTGAAAATAATCTTTACCATTTTCGCAAATAATTAGCCAACAACTCAAGACGATAAGGCTCGGCCTAGTATACATATATTTATTTCTAAATTAATTTCAATTATAAGTTCAATTAATTAAGCCAGCTGAACGAGTCCAACTAATTCAATTATTTCATAATAAGGTCATAAGTCTACCCGGACATAAACATGCTTTATCTACGTTCGTACTCTCGTCGCCTCGTGCGTACGTAACACCCACAACTAGTAACACATAGAAATTATTATCACCTAGAGTGTAGTCCCCCCCCCCCAAGGTTAGACATGAGACTTACCTCGCTCCGAAGTTCGATAACCGGCTCCAAAGCCACTCTAACACTCAACTCCAAGACAAACGTTCTGAATCTAGTCGAACAACGTATAAATCAATCAAAATATACTCCAATGCTTACAATTTAACAATTTATAATGATTCCCATCTCCGCTTGAAAAGTCAATAAAGTCAACCCTCAAGCGCATGTGCTCAGATTTCGAAAATGTTTGAAGTTAATCTTTATCCATAACGCCACGAATTCAAATATACAATTTATTCCTAATTCCTTGTCCAATTTTGTGGTCAAAATCTTAAAAAAAAAACAAATTCTAGGTTTTCTACTAAAATCCCAAATTTCTACTAATTTTCATGTTCCAATCCATGTATAATTCATGTAATATACAATTTATTCCTAATTCCTTGTCCAATTTCTTGGTCAAAATCTAAAAAAAAACAAATTCTATGTTTTCTACTAAAACCCCAAATTTCTACTATTTTTCATGTTCCAATCCATGTATAATTCATGTATTTAACTCACAATGAGAAGAAATCACTTACCCTATAATAGATGATGAAGATGACACTAAAAAATTTCTCTAAAGTCGTCTCTCATGGAAGAAAATAAGATGAAAATGAGCCAAATACCGTTTTTAAAAGAACACAACTGCCGAGACGACCTTCTGCTTCTGCGATCAGCTTGGCCGCTTCTGCGACGAAATCCACCCTTCTGCGAAGTCATGCTCGTTAGCCCCTTCCCGCTTTTGCGCTTCAGACACCGCATTTGTGATCACGCATGTGTGGGAATTGCTTTGCACTTGTGGCCTCTGCCACGATCACCTCCAGCCGCTTCTACGAACCACATCTTCACTTCTGCGAGGTCGCTTCTACGACGCTTCATCCACAGGAGCGGTTTCGCTTCTGCAAACCCCAACCGCATCTGCGGTCCCAATCTTACCCCAGCAAAATCCGCTTCTGCACTAGCCTGGCCACTTCTACAAAGTCACATATGCGGCCCTTTTTTCTGCAAGTGCGATTGCACCAGCAATTGGCCAAAACCAACATTCCTCAACTTCAAATTTCAATCCGATTATAATCTGAAACTCACCCGAGGCCCCCAGGATCCCGTCTAATCACACCAACAAGTCCCTATACCTCATACAAACTTACCCAAATGCTCGAAACTCCACAAATAACATCAAAATCATGAATTGGCGATCAAAATCTTCATTTCAACTTTCAAACTTCCAAACTTCGACGAACTCGTCTGAATCCTATCAAAACGCTGCAGAATGGCACCAAAGTTTATGCACAAGTCACAAATCATGATACCAACCTATTCCAGGACTCAAAAATCTAAATGGACATTGGTAACATCAAAATCCACTTCAAACCAAACTTATGAAATTTTTAACTTCCAAAAATGCCAACTTTCCATAATAGATGCCGAAATGCTCCTGGACCACTCGATGCCCAACCCGAACATACTCCCAAGTCCAAAATTATCATAGGAACCTATTAGATCCCACAAATCCTGATTCCGAGGTCATTTACTCAAAAGTCAAACCTTAGTCAACTCTTCCAACTTAAAGCTTCCGAAATTAAAATTTTTCGTCTGAATCAACTCTGAACTTCCCAAAATTCAATTCCAACCACATGCACAAGTCATAATACCTGAAGTGAAGCTACTCAAGGCCACAAACTGCCAAACGATGCCCTAGAGCTCAAAATGACCGGTCGGGTCGTTACAATTGAATTTGAGATGGTCCCTGATGACCCAAATGGCCAATGTAGTAACTCTGTAGTGGTGGTGCACTGATAGGAACTGAATATGTACTAAATGTTGGCTGCTCACGATGAGGCCCATAAGAACCACGACTGCCCAAAACATCGTGTACTACCTTATGCGCTGACTGAATCGGCCTGTGAGGATGGCCTGTACCAAATGAACCTTTGCCTCCACATGGGGAACCACTAAAACCACCAAAATGACGAGGCCTCTTCTCAGAAACTACCTCTCTGCCCTAATCACGAATCATCTCGATCCGTCTAGTAATCTCTACGGCCTGCTGGAAAGAAATATCAGGCCCCGTCTCTTTGTCCATCTGTAGCCTAATACCAAAAGTAAGGCCATCAATGAGTCTCCCCACCCTCTCTCTGTCAGTAGGAATCAAGATAGTTGCATGACAATATAGGTCTACAGATCTAGTCTTGTACAGGGTAACAATCATGCTACCCTGCTAGAGGCGCTCGAACTGCCTGCGGTACTCCTCTCTTAGAGTTAAAGGGATGAAATTCTCCAAAAATAACTGTGAAAACTGATCCCAAGTAAGTAGGGGTGAATCCGCTAGTTTGGCTCGAATGTAATCCTGCCACCATCTCTTGGCAGAGCCGGTCATCTGAAACTCTGTGAAATCGACTCCATTGGACTCATCAATACCCATGTTGCGCAATACCTCGTGGTAACGATCCAAATAATCCTATGGGTCCTTAGAAGATATACCGCCAAAATGAATAAGAAAGATCTTTGTGAACTTATCCAACCTCATCAATCCCTCAGAAGACATTGGGGGCCTCTCCCCGGATTCTGTAGCAATAACGGGATGAACTACTCCAACTGTTGGAACCATCAGAGTTTGATACAGGGGAGTCATCTACTCCGGAGTGTGAGTGGTGGGAGTCTGAGCTCCTCCCCCAGCCTGAGGACAGCTGGTGCCATAGGAAATACTCAGTCCTGGGCCAAACTGTCCATAAGTCCCACTAAGCGGATTAGGGCATCTTGAAGTATGGGAGTAGCAATAAATCCCTCCGAAACTTGAGCGGGTCCGACTGGTGCGGTCTGAACAGGGATCTCCTCCTCATGCTCGATCTGAGGCTCTGCAATGGGTGTTGATGCACGTGCTCTAGGATGAGCTCTGCCTCTGCCTCTGCCTCTGCCTCTACCCCTACCTCGATCCCAGCCCCTACCCCTAGTAGTGGCTGCAATAGGGGGCTCGAGATCCTACCGGATGCAGATGATGTGTGTGTCCTCACCATCTGCGAGAGAACAATAATAGAATGGTTCAAACTTCAATAACAGAATAAAGTCGCACGATGGAGAGAAAAAAAAAGTGAAATTTTCCTAAAGCCCCGTAGCCTCTAGAATATAAGTGCAGACATCTCCGTACTGATCCTCCAGACTCTACTAAGCTTCATCATGACTCGTGAGACTTAAGCAACGTAGTGCTTTGATACCAACTTGTCACGACCCGGAATCCCAACCTCGGCGCCGTAATGGCGCCTAACATTTCACTTGCTAGGCAAGCCATTAGCTAATTACTTAACTACTTTTAACTGTTTTAAACAGAAAAACAATAATACAGAGCTTTAATAGTCTAAAATAGATGTGATAAATACAACGTAGCGTAGTCTAAACATATCCCAGAAATCTAGAGTCACGAATACATGAGCATACTAGAATTTTACAGATAAAGTCTGAACAAAATATAACTGTTCGAAATAAGGAAAACAGTAAAGATAGGATAGAATGGGACTTCAAGAACTGCAAACGCTAGCAGCTCTACCTCAAGTATGTGAAAGAAGCTGAATCCGAGCAGTCTCCACAATGCACCGTTGACACCAACACCAGTATCCATACAAGAAGTGCAGAAGTATAGCATGAGTACAACCGACCCCATATACTTTGTAAGTGCCAAGCCTAACCTCGAAGAAGTAGTGACGAGTCTATAGCAAGTCACTCACAAATAATATGTATGAAATAATAATAACAGAAGACAGGAATAGAAGTAAAACAGTAAACTCATATAAACGGACCCGAAGATCAACTACCAGAGGGCCCCGGAATAACAGCATCACAGACCTTGTATCTTAATATCCAGAATAAACTCTATGACCATAAACAACTACGACACATCACATCCGTTGCAGCGTGCAACCCAATCCCAAGTTTTATACAATATCATATACAACGTACATCTCATTTCCATTATCAACATCACATCATTTCCTGTTCCACTGCAGCGTGCAACCGGATCCCCCAATATCAATTCCTTTAAATATAGTTGCGGCGCGCAACCTGATCCCCCAATATCAATTTATCAACCTAACAACTCAACACCACTATTTTCGTAATATCAACACAAAAGAGAAAATGAAACGTGAGAAATAGTAAGAAACTATCAATACAACCGGAGAATATCCAGCACCTCGTAATCCTAAACCTTGACGACTCATTAATACAAGAATAGCCAAATGACACACGTAATATAAATAACATAATAGAGCGCATCAAGTAATATAATGACAATAAAACCAAATAAAAATAGATGACAATGAGAACATACAATTAAGGCAAGTAGGAACATGTAGCAAGTGAGCCATATTAAGTGAGAATGAATTAATCAAAACAAGTAACAGTTAAATAACAATTAACAAATAAAGCATAGATGTCAAGTAACGAGATGTAACAATTAAAGCATATAACAAGAGATAACATGGAATAAAAGAAGACATGGAAACAAATAGTCCAAGTCTCGCATGCTTAATACCACGACGGCGCATATACGCTTGCCACCTTGCATATATGATGTTTTCCCACATTACTCACATAACAAATAGTCTAACATGTTCTAGTTCCCACAAATATAGGTTAGACACAACACTTACCTCACTCCACAACCAAGTTAATCAACCAACCACGGCCTCGCCTTTTGAACAAGCATCCAAACCAAGCAAATCTAACCAATTATCAATCAAACAATTCAAAATAAGTTTTTGAAACTATTCGCGAAGGAAAAAGGTTCAATATTTGATGAATTTGAAAAAAACAACATAAGTCACCCCGGTCTCGCTTGGTCAAAATTCATAATCTGGATCAAAATCCGATTACACATTCACTCCCGAGCCCTGTTATATGATTTATTTTAAAATCCAACCTCAATTTGAGGTTTAAATCTTAATTTTACAAAATCTCCAAATTCTACCCAAATCCCTAATTTATTGCATGAAAATCCTAGATTTGATGTTAAAAACACATGAAAAGTAATTGAAAGAAAGTGGAATAGAGTTACTTACCAATAATTTTGGGAAGAAGAAATTCTTGTAAAATCGTCTCTAGAGCATTTAGGGTTGAGAAATGGTGCAAAATGAGCTTAGTCCCATTTTCCCCTCTTACCCAACTACAGATGTCGCAATTGCGATTTCTTGTTCGCAATTACGACCATCGCATTTGCGAAACACATGTCGCAAATGCGAAATATGCCCCTAACCTGCATAAGTTGCAATTGCGACAAAAACATCGCATTTGCGATGCCCATCCAACCGCAAATTTGATCAAAGGTTTGCATTTGCGAACCTGCCTAAGTCCAGTGCTCAGTCGCAAATGCGACCAAGCCATCGCAAAAGTGAAGCCTAGAATGTTCACAATTGCATACATTTCTTCACATTGCGAAGACTACCTTGCCCAATTCCCCATCGCAATTGCGAGCTCGACTTTATAAAAGTGGAGTTTGCATTTGCAAACAAGTCAACACAAATGCGAAACCTGCAGTCCAGCACCAGAACTGAAGCATGCCAGTAGTCTACAAACTAACCAAACTCATCTGTAGCATCTTCAAAAATCAACCGAGTCCCTCGGACTCCAAACCAAACATGCACACAAGTGTAATAACATCATATAAACTCACTCGCGCGATCAAAATATCAAAATAATATCTAGAACCATGAATCGGATATCAAAACGCATGAAATTGAAAAGAAAATTCAAGAACCTTTAGAATCACAACCAGCCATTTGAATCCTATTAAACCAACTCTGAATGATACCGAATTTTGCAAACAAGTTTTTAAAAGCAAAACGGACCTATTCCAAGTTCCAAAACTAAAATCCTAATATGATAACAATAAAGTCAACCTACAGTCAAACCTAAGGAATTTCCAAATATTCATATTGCTAACTTTCGGCAAAACAAGTCAAATCAGCCTAGGGACCTCCAAACTTAATTCTGAGCATGTGCCCAAGTCCAAAATCACAATACGGACCTAGCGAAATCGTTAAAACATCGATCCAGAATCGTTTACCCAAAATATTGACCGTAGTCAACTCAAGTTGTTTTTAAAGTCAAAAATCACATTTTTCAAAAAAAGATTACGTAAAAACTTCCCAAAAATGACACGGACCACACACGCAAATCAAGAAGTATCAAATAAAGCTAATGAAGGTGATAAAAATTAATGCTCAAAATGATCTATCGTCACATAGAGAGACCAAAATCAATTGCCTTCAATGGTGCTATCTCATTCTTGTTTTCAAACAAGAAGTTTTCAGATTTGAGGTCACGGTGCATCACTCCATGCTTATGGCACATGTGTAACCGAAAAAAGGAATTGAATGTCGAATAACTAACTAGCCAAGATAGGAAACAATTCAAACATATTGGTGCATTTGCATCATGACAAGCACTTAATATCTTTCCTTTTACAGGTCTCAAATAGTTGATCTCTATTTATTGAAAAACGACATAAAACCTCTGAGACAGATAGTGCAGAGAAAGCATGCACCAATTACTCCACAGAAAAGTCATTTTCCCCAACTTTGAGTTGGACAACTTAGCAACGATCCGATCAAATAGCTCACCACCTTCACACAAATCCATAACTATGTGAACTGCATAATCATCCTCATAAGTGTCCTTTAAGGTAGCAATATACGAGGTATAACATAAAATATGTGTTTGGTTTTACACCAAATAAAATTATATTTCCAACTTTAGCCATGTATTTCTTAAAAAAAAATTAAAGAAAAGCTTCTGTGTCTTTTTCTATAAATCCCACATTGATGATATAACATGAGATTAAATACACGGATTTAAACGATGTGTACAATATTTGGTATGAAGTACAAACCCATGCATTACCAGTTACTCTTTGTTATTTTGTTATGTCATGTACTGAAAATAGGACGTAAACTTCAACACCCTGACTAAAAGATGCTAGAAGCATGTCTTATTTTCCATTTCAAAAGCTCCTCTATATACCAGCAAGCAACACAAACTCAAAATATCAATTAAGATTGCAACACAAATTGCTGAAAGCACGAGAGATGACTATGATAAATCATGAGGCATAAAACAAACGGATTAATTAAGTAGAGATACAACACAATATCTGAACTTATTTAGATGATTAATCACTGCACTAGTGTGAGAGTAGCATCAATAAAATCAACAGCCGAGTCTATCTTTCAAACAGCACATAACTATGTTCGAACTATGTGTTGATTAGCTCAGTCATGGTGAATGAGAGAGAGAGTTTCAGAGAAGATTGAGAGAGAAACAACTCCATTGATAAGCTCTGATGTACAGAGACAAATGAAATAAATCTCTATGTATTTACAGACTCTTTTCTCTTTTATATACTAATCTACTAATAATGACATATTAACTAATTCAACTAACTCTTTTCTACTTAACTTAACACCTAACTGACAGCTGTACATTGCTAAGTGACAGTTGTATCACCACTAACTTCTACACTATGTGATAGTATATAACACTATCACAATTATAAGCATAGATCTCAAACTCAAAATAAACGTCCACAACGAGCCTTGAAGAAAGGAACTCTAGCGACCATAAGTGCGATGAATTCATCCGCGTTGAGGTTACCTTTGATATGCTGCGGTCCACCAGTCGACAACTCCCCGGTACAAATGTCATACATTCAGAGGGATTTCTTGTCCCTGTCCTTGTCGTCGTGCCAAAGAAAGAGCAAATTAAAGAGACTTAATTTTCAATGCAAGCGTGAAATGTTATTAGATGTTTGTGATCATCCATAATCGTCGGTTGTTTCAAGAATTGCATCTTGATGATGCGCTTTGTTTTATCCCACTTCAACTTTGTGTGATCGCGTAATACCAAGACATGGAGTTCATCTTTTAGTAGTTGAGCGAAGGAGATGCGTCCTACTAAAAATCCAAAAAAAAACGACCAGAAAAATCGACCAAAGTTAGTCGCTAAACAGTGCAAAAGCGACCAAAAGGCATCCAAAATGGTTTGGTCGCTTTTTTCGTTGGTCCCTTTAATTCAGGGACTAAAGTTGGTCGCTAATTAGCGACAACTTTGGTCTCTAGGGTAAAAGGACCAAATATTCGGGGTATCAAAAAAATTGACCAATTTTGGTCGCTATAGTATTTTAATAACATAAATTTAGCGACCAAAGTCGGTCTCTATTTTAAATTACGTTTTTTATTTATTTATTATTATACAAAATATAGCGACCAACTTTGGTCTGCAAAAAAAATATAATATTTTAAAATCTGGAAAATAGCGACCAACGTTGGTCGCTATTTTATAATTTTTTTATTTTTTTTTTAATAAAAAGCGACCACAATTGGTCGCTAATTTCAACAATTTAATTTTTTTTATTAAAACCTTGATCGCCAATTTTCAGAAAAAATATTTTTTTAATAAAATAGCGACCAAAGTTGGCCGCTATTCTGGAATCTGGGTTAGCTAGCGACCAACTTTGGTCGCTATTGCCCAGAAAAAAAATCTATAGAATAGCGACCAAAGTTGGTCGCTTTTCTGGGTATTATTTTGGCAGAAACTGCCTATTTTGGCAGGTACACCACCTGCAAGCATACCAAATCCTATTAAAATAACAACAACAACAATACGAACTACAACAACACAACAACAATATGAACTACAATACAACAACAACATTAAAACCAACAAAGTATAAAGTTCAATAGAACTAACATATTAAACTAACAAAACTAAGTTAACACTTATTACAAGCCCATTCGAAAACGGACCAAAGTTATATTGTCTTGTTCAAAGTATATAAAAGTACTTAAGGATTGTTTCATCCAACATCATTATCATCATCGTCTGATGAATCTTCATTATCAAGACGGTAATGAGAACGGTCATTTTGTGGAGGACGAGAATAACGATCACGGGGAGGATGGGAGGACTAGCACGGGGAGGACGGAAGGAACGCGCACGTTCAGGTTGAGCCTCTGGCGATGACTCGCGAGACCGGGAAATCGGAAAAGCTCCAGAAGCTAGGAGAGCTTTGAGCTAAGCTTGCATGCCATGGTACTGAGCTTGCATGCCAACGTACTGAGCATCTCTAAGCTTTTCTCTTTCCTTGGCAGCTTCTAGCTCGGATGTGAGCTTTGTCACACTCTCCCGCATAGCAGAGAGGCTCTCCCCACGAAGTTGCTCGCCTTGCGAGGAAGTCCCTATTCCTTGCATTCCACAGTGATAGCGATGGAACTTCTTAGTAGGAAGCCTCTATAACTTCCCCCATTTTGCACCGCCAGAAGCCTCCATCCATATTTTTTCAGCATCCTCGTCCGAAAGTTGGATTGTCTCGCCCGACTCATTAGATGGCTGACTGCGTATGAATTCCTCCACATCAGATGTGAAGCGATCCTATAAGAAAAATTACATTGAATTAGTATTTTAAAATTTATATAAGTGTAAATCAAAATACTTAATGAAAAGTGAAAACTTACTTGTACAGTCGAGGCTCGGCCCTCGACCCACCTTTCTTGATCCGTCTCTTTCTTCTTCTTGACAATATGAGTCTCCTTGAATAACTCATCTTGCTTCATTGGACGCCCCAACTTCTTTTCCTGAAAACTCATAAATTTTAGTTAATAAACAGAATAGATATACTTTGAAAATTAAAATAAATTAATCAATTACGTACCAATCTTCTTTTTATTGTCCCTTGGCTGATCGCACCTCCAGTGTGCAAGGACCCTCCCTTCTCATATGCGTGAGCTTTCTTTCCTTTTTCGCTCTTCTGTAAAAAGGTTGCGGTAAGCCATTGCCTTTGCAAATCCTCCCATAAATATTGAAGCAACCAGCCAGGCTTCTTGTTGAACTATCTAGCTTTGGAGAAACTATGCGACAACCGCTTTCGAGCTTCGAGATTAAAATTTGCAGCCACTTCCGTGCTATAGCGGTGTTCCCATACACACTTGCTCTGTATTTCAAAAGTTAACTATTATATGGAAATATCATAAATATTAATAATTATACTGCTTAAAAGAACATTTATACCTTAAATTCATTGAAAATTTGCTCCTTCAGCGTGAATGGGAATTCACTCCAACTCGTATAGGGGGCATCATAAAGCTTTCTGGTGGCTTTGGTGATTATCCTCGTAGTAATATTACTCGGGATGAACCTGCAATTTAACAAAAATGGAGAACACATTAATATCTTAGTACAAACTGTACAAAACAATAAACGTAAAAATAACAAATTACTCTTACGCATCACCCTCAGGGACTATGATGATCCTGCCATACTGATCATGATGCACCTCCTCATCATCATCAGCATCATCGTCCAAAACTTGTACATTAGAGGCAGGTGTGGAAGGTGTAGGGGGGTCAGAGCTACTATCTCACCGGCGAAGGCCTGAAATAGATGGAGTCCCTGATGAAGATGGTTGTGATCCCTGTGACTGCGACATAGCTGGATCGACCGCAAGTGGTTGTGACACTGATGGCTGTGACCCTCGTGGTTGTGACATGGATGGATGTGATCCATGTGGTCGTGAGGCAGTTGGACTGTGTGACAGACGTACAATCCTATAACCCTGTGATAAAAGACCCGATGTATGCACAAAGACGTAGGGCTGGTGATGCTTTGGCACCTCATAATAGCCATCGGGTGGAGGATAAGACATAGGCGCAGGCATCAACATCTCTGAAGAGGGTGGAAAAGATGGAGGATTATCTTGTACCCTCCTCTTTCCCTTACTAGCCTTTTGTCGACCCCGAGAACCAGTAGGGTCATCGTTACCTCGACCCTTGCCTGTCATCTGCATAATATAATACATATTTAGATTGAAACATATAAGAAACTAGCTATAAAACGAGAGTTATTAAAGAAACCAACTTTTTAAAGCTCATCGACGTATTGTTCCTCGTCCGAGAATTCTTCTTCCTCACTAGTTTGAGCTTCATCAGTTGATTCTACTTCCTCATTTTCTATAATTGTTACTTCATCTATATCAACTTCTTCCAATATGTGTGCAGGATGTTCCAAATCATTTTCTAAAAGTTCGTCCACTATTTGGTGAACACTGGAGATATCGTTTTGATAAGCAACATCTAACACATTCTCGACTTCCACCCTACCTACATGCTTAGTTTTAATTACAACCCACCAATCGAACTTATTCCGCCGCAATGGATAAGGAGCATAATACACTTGCCTAACGTTATGAGCAATTATGAAAGGATCATAGCGATCATACTCCCTCGTATGATTAACCTCAATTACGTTGTATTGGTTGTGTACTCTTGTACCTCTTGTTGGATGTGGGTCAAACCACTTGCATCTAAAGAGTATCAATTTCTTATATGGCCAACCTGCATATTCTAGTTCAATTATTTCTTTGAGCACACCATAATAATCAATATCTCCAACTTGATTGCCATCACCTCCTTGAACCCACACCCCGCTGTTGTTGCTATTTTTATTTTTAGAGCAATCCTCTGTATGAAACTTATAACCATTCACAACGTACTTAGACATTGTTGTGACCTGAAGCCCAGGTCCCCAAGATATATCTTTCAAAAATTGATTTACACCATTATTTGGATCATTTACCTACATATTGTTAAAAAAAATTCATAAGTTAGCGTAACTCTCAAAAATTGTTTAACTACATAGTGTTAGAATATTATAAGGATAAACTTACAAATTGTTTGAACCGCGTATCAAATCTCGTATATACAGCATCATGGCCAAATTGACCCACGAAGTGACTGTGACACATCAAATATTTTTAGTATTTGCATTGAGATGTAATCACATTATTTTATATTTTGATAACTACTAAATCAATACTTACTGGTACAACTTCGGGACAATTTAGTAACACATGAAGTGTAGCTGACTTGTACTCCAAATCACTCAAACTTCTCTTTCTAACATCCTTAGAACATCGGTCTGGTTGATTTAATATGGACATAGGCGGATATAATGTATCATTCACACATTCGACCGTGTTCCTATTGGGCCTATTCCTATCACATCTCACCTTACTCTCAAAATAATAAGAGTAAAAATGAGAAGTTTTCTTTGCAAGATAAGCTTCGCATATAGATCCTTCAATCTTATTCCTCTGCTTAACAAATTGTTGCATTTGCCAATTGTCCTGCATACTTTCAGGTTAGCCAAGAACATTCACATAAAACAGAAAATTACATGAAACTTATAATATTACCTCTCAAAGGGATACATCCATCTGTATTGAACAGGCCCTCCAAGTCGTGCCTCGTGTACAAGGTGGATTGGAAGGTGTTCCATCACATCAAAAAAACCACATGGAAATATCTTTTCCATCTTAGTAGATGTTACACGAATGTTCTGATCCATCCGGAGTAGGTTTTCTTCCCTTAATGTGGAAGAACACAAGTCTTTGAAAAACAAACTAATCTCTGTGATGGGTTTCCAGATTCTTTCAGGCAAACCACAAAATGCAATAGGCACTAAGGTCTCCATGAAAACATTACAGTCATGACTTTTCAAATGGCTCAACTTCCTAACCTCCATATCAACTTTTTTTCCAAGATTCGACGCATAACCCTCAGGCATATTCAATTTCGTTACCCAATCACAAATTTGCCGTCTTTCTACCAAAGTGAATGTGTAACTTGCTTTGGGCTTGAATATCTTGCCATTATTTTTTGTCTACAAGTATAATTCAGGCCGCCTGCAATATTCTTGTAAGTCCATTCTAGCCTTCGGGTTATCCTTTGTCTTACCTTTAACATCCATCACTGTGTTGAACAAATTGTCAAAATAATTCTTCTCAATATGCATGACATCAAGGTTGTGACGGAGAAGATTATCCTTCCAATAAGGCAACTCCCAAAATATACTTTGTTTCGTCCAATTATGAGTAATGTCGTATCCGGGGAATCTATAAGGTGGAGTTTCAGTAACTTTACTGAAGTTCTGGACCCTCTCCCAAATTTCCTCACCTGATAGTATCGGAGGTGGAGAATCATACTCCATTTTATTCTTTTTGAATGCATTTTTCATCCTTTTAAACTCATGATCAGGAGGCAAGAATTGACGATGACAATCAAACCATGATTGCTTTCGGCCATGTTTCAAAGTGAACGCTTTACTATTTTCCATGCAGTAAGGACAAGCTAGCTTACCAGCAGTCATCCACCCAGACAACATTCCATACGCAGGAAAATCGTTAATTGTCCACATTAAATTAGCACGCAAATTGAAATTCTGCTTGGTTCATATGTCATAAGTTTCAACACCATCATACCATAATTGTTTTAGCTCATCAATCAAAGGTTGCAAATATACATCAATCAAACTTTTCGGATTACGTGGACCCGGGATAATACAATTTAAAAATATATATGGACTAGTCATGCACAACTCGGGTAGTAGATTATAAGGTGTAAGAAAGACATGCCAATATGAATATGGTGTCGCAGATACAGAAAAAGGCGTGAAGCCATCCGCGCATAGACCTAATCGAATGTTCCTTGGTTCACTAGCAAAATCTGGATATGTCCTATCAAAGTGCTTCCAAGCTTCTCCATCTGAAGGATGACACATACCACCAGGTGGTCTTCTATTTTCAAAGTGGTCTTCTATTTTCAAAGTGCCATCTCATATGAGAAGAAGAACTCATCGAAGCATATAACCTCTTTAACCTAGGTATAAGAGGTAAATAATGCATCGCCTTGATAGCGACCATATTCCCGCTGGAAAGCCTCTTGAAACACGGCTTGTCGCAAAATTTACAACTGTTTAAAGTTGCATCATCTTTATAATATAACATGCAACCATCTTCACAACAATCAATTCTCATTGAATAAAGCCCTAACTTAGAAACCAATCTCTTTGCCTTATAGAAATCACCAGGTAAGTTGATATTAGGGTCAACTAGTTCACTCATAAGGTCAATGAAAGAGTCCATGGCTGCCTGAGTAATATTCCAATCAGATTTTATACTTAGTAATCTAACTGCAACAGACAGCTCAGAGTGCGGACTTCCTTCCCTTAATGGACGACTAGCTTCCTCTAACTGTTCAAAAAAACATTTTGCGTCATCATTAGGAGTTTGTTCAACATTTTCATTGGGCTCACCCCCAAATTGCATCCCAAAAGCATCTGCAACCATATCATGAATTCTAGAATCACGATTTGTATTCTCCACCGATCTGCTACTTTTACCCGCAACCATGTTATGAAATATCCCATTGCTACCATTGACCTCTCCATGATTAGTCCACACGAAGTAATTCGCTATAAACCCCTTCCTATAAAGATGAAGTCTTACTTCCTCCGGTTTTTCAAACCTCGTACAGTCGCACCTAACACAAGGGTACCTAATTAGTCCTTCACTTTGGTATGGTGGAAGTTCCATTGCATGTCTAATAAAGTTATCAACCCCTTCTACAAAAACCTCCCGCAATCCCCGCCGATTAGGATAATTCATATAGTATATCCAAGTACGATGTCCCATCTATAAAAATAAAACAAGAACAAATTAATTTAGTTAATTCATATCTTAATCTTTTTTTAGTTAATTAATTTCATATCCTAAAGGTTCAATTCATATCCTAAAAGTTCAATTCATACACTAAAATTTCAATACGTAAACTAAAAGTCCAATTCATATCCTAAAATTCCAATTCATATCCTAAAGGTTCAATTCACATCCTAAAAGTTCAATTCATACACAAAAATTTAATTCATAAACCAAAATTCCAATTTGTATCCAAAATTTTTAATTCATATCTGATGCGTGGCTAGAATTCATGATTTTTAGCATTATATACCGTGCATTTTAGGTGTTTTAATGATAAAAATACACGTCATGTGTGCTTAATGGAGTTTATTTAATGTGCAGGTGAGTTGAAAATGGAAGCCGAGCTAAATGAGAGCATAAACGTCGGAAAATATGTGCAAGAGTCGAAAAGGAAGAATCTGGGACAAGCCTGGCGTTACCCAGGCGTTAGAGCCAAAACGCCTGGG
>ML401025.1:5741-16615 GCA_005239525.1 Nicotiana knightiana
TTTTTTTTTTTTTTTTCTGTCCCCCCTCCTTAGAGTGTAGGGATTCTTTTCTATTTATAGAGTAACTTAGGATGGTATCCTTTTGTATATTCCTAATTCATTAGGCTGAAGAGGGTACATGTACAGCTGTCAACCCTATCCTTTTGGGACAGCTGTATCTTCCAGGACATTCCAGTCCTATGAAATTCCCCTTCTATCCCTAAAGTATCTGATCTAATCTAGAAGGTTCTTTTGGGTGACAACTAAATGTTCTTAACTAAGGTTGAGTCAATTAAATGAAGATTAGTTGATTAAATGCCTAAAGTTGGCTTTCATACTACTTACTATGTTTAAGTCATTAAATCAACAATTTAATTAAACTTAAAGGAGGTTAGTCAAACCAGTTCCCTTAAACTTAGGTTAATTTAATTAAACTAAATGAATCTGCCTTAGTTCATTACCCTCAAGCTACTTGTTTTAAACAGATTTTATTTTCAGTTACATACTTTAAGAAGCTACCTAAGTTAATTTCTAGATTGAAGAAGTTGGAATCATTTAAATGTGAGTCTAAGTGAAACAATTATTCTTAAACTTAGTTAATTGATCTTAACTAGTTATTTAGGACTTAGCTCAACTAAAAATATTAAGTCTACTAGTTAAGTGTGACTTATTGCCTAATTGCTTAATCAATTTAAACTCAAATTGACTCCCATTTTGAATTTCAATCAGTAGTCAATTGAACTAATTGGTTTAAACAATTTCATTAGGTGTAATTAGGCTTATCTATTAACTCTTAGTCACTTGAGTGATTAGTCCTACGAAACTGAACTTTTGAACTATTTTGATCCTTCTAGGATCTTAGTTCGATTAAAGAAAGTTAGTTAGGTTAATAATTAGGTAATAAGTAACTTTATTCTGATTTAATTAATTAGTAGCTAAACCTTGTTGCCTTATTAAGGGTTGATTAATTTCAGATTGATCAATTACTTTAAACTTTTTAGACTTAGGTCAATTCACTATTATTTAGTTCAAATGTATAGTTAATTAGTTGTGTATAATCGTCTAATTAGACCATTATGTGATCGATTGAAACTAAAGTCGAAACCACAAGTAAGTAAACAAACATAAAGTATAATTAATATAGGCTTGCCTATCCAACAAAACTAATAATTCAATTAATACGAACATCATGTTAATTAAACAGAAAGGCTCATGAACTCCTAAAATCAGATTAGTACTCAATCTTTAAAGCGAGAAACTTAATAGTCGAGGAAAAATGGGGAAAGAAGGAGGGGGGAAACAGTCTGGGAGGAAACAATAGTCCCCAACCAGTGAACAATTTGGACAATAAGGTATAGATTAGGTACGCATGCATATTTAGAACTAAAACGACCAAGAAGAGAAGATATTCAACAAAACTAAACTCGAACCAAAGATTTCAAGCTAATCGGCTAAACATAGCATAAATTCATTTTACAGATCTAAACTAAGTCAAGAACAAACAAATGCTATAAACATGTGTCAAACAGTGAGGCATGCGGTTTCATTTTCTTTCTAAAAGTGAAGNAAAAAAAGATAAAGGGGGGAAGGGATACTAGTGGGGTGCTAACAAACTCTGGCAGTCCAAACCCACATAAATCAACAGCTCTCATCAAGAGTTGTTGACTCATGTGGCTTTGAACCATTAATTGTTCCAGATCGGCCTGGTAATAGGAAACTAGGTTTTCTGCCTTTCTTAGATCTGAAATCGAAGGGATTCGAGTGGGTTTTTAGGGAAACTGATGGTGGGATGGGGTTAAGGGGGAGGAGAGGATCATAGGGTGAAAGTTTGGGGGTGATTGGAGAAGGTCCGGTGGCCGGACGNTTGGGCCTGGGTCTTTCTTGGCCTAGGTCTGATTTTGTTTTTCTTAGTTAATTAACTTAATTATACTAATTAAATTAAACTCTAACTTAATCAAAAAATGTAGCAATTAACTTCAAACCTTATTTTTCATATATTTACATATTAATTAAGAATAAAATAACCAATTATATATTCTTAATTAAATCTATGATTTATCGAATAAAATGATTAATTTTTATAGTAATTAGTTATTAAAAACTACATTACGTTAAATACTCGTCATTTGTCTATTATTTAATTAATTATAACTAATAACTTCATAATGCAAAATTTTCAATGATTTTGAAAGATGAATTATGGATATGCAAACAATGTAGATAATTCGCAATTAATTACTGAAAAATCAACCAATATTCATAAAATCAATTGATTTATTGAGATTTTTATAGGACGATANTCGAAGGGATTCGATTGGGTTTTTAGGGAAGCTGATGGTGGGATGGGGTTAAGGGGGAGAAGAGGATCATAGGGTGAAAGTTTGGGGGTGATTGGAGAAGGTCTGGTGGCCGGACAACGGTGGGATTCTGGGGCGGCTAGGGTTTAGGTGTTAGATTTCGAGAGAGATGAAGGAAATGGGGGCGGCTAGGGTTTAGGTATGGGGTTGGGTTTCAGATTGAATGAGGGTATGGGGTGGGGTTCGGGCAGTTAAATACTAAAAGGGTGGTCAGTTCCCAGCCGTTGGATCAAAGATAGATCAATGGCTGGGGTTGAACTTGGCCTAAAACGGCGTCGTTTTGGTTAAGCTGGGGCAGGCCGGGTAAGGGATTTGGGCTGGGCTGTCTGAGTGCATAGAAAATAGGGGTTGGGCCTGGGTCTTTCTTGGCCTAGGTCTGATTTTGTTTTTCTTAGTTAATTAACTTAATTATTCTAATTAAATTAAACTCTAACTTAATCAAAAAATGTAGCAATTAACTTCAAACCTTATTTTTCATATATTTACATATTAATTAAGAATAAAACAACCAATTATATATTCTTAATTAAATCTATGATTTATCGAATAAAATGATTAATTTTTATAGTAATTAGTTATTAAAAACAACATTACGTTAAATACTCGTCATTTGTCTATTATTTAATTAATTATAACTAATAACTTCATAATGCAAAATTTTCAATGATTTTGAAAGATGAATTATGGATATGCAAACAATGTAGATAATTCGCAATTAATTACTGAAAAATCAACCAATATTCATAAAATCAATTGATTTATTGAGATTTTTATAGGACGATACGGCGAGTAAAAATCACATGGTCACATGCTTCTTTTTAAGGTTCTGGATGTAGAACACGTCTGGTGCATTCTCCGTATTGAACCTGAATCGGTCCATGAAGTCTGATGCCATACTTACCCAGTCGGACCACTTCTTAGGGTTTTGGCTGATGTACCAAGATAAATCATCTCCTATGAGGCTCCTCATGAACAATTTCATGCGAATCTTCTCGTCTCTTCCTACTTCGACCAATTTATCACAATAGGTCCTCAAATGGACCCTGGGATCACCTGTACCATCGAACATTTCGAACTTAGGAGGTTTGTAAGCCTCCAGTAGTTCAACATCGGGCTGTATACAGAGATCTTCATAGTTCAACCCTTCGACTCCCTTACTTCCTTCAACGCCCTGAACTTGACTAGTTAGCTTCTTGAGTTCTTCGGCTAAATTCTTAATGAGCATATCCTTCTCATTAGATTCGGGTGTGTAAGCAATGTGTTGGGTGGAGTGAGGTAGATTCTCCACGTGTATGGGGTTTTTCTGATGACTTGGTGTTTGAGCGTAGGGGTGGTCACTTGTTGAGTCTTGTGGTTCAGGGATAATCGGCAGGGTATTTCTTGGAGCGTGGAAAGTGTTGTGCTGGTGCTGTGGTGGGATAATTTGATT
Source organism: Nicotiana knightiana (assembly GCA_005239525.1). Lineage (NCBI taxonomy): Eukaryota > Viridiplantae > Streptophyta > Magnoliopsida > Solanales > Solanaceae > Nicotiana > Nicotiana knightiana. The sequence continues at coordinate 9,507 of ML401025.1, forward strand.
TTTTGGTGGAGTTATATGATGATGAGTTGTGGGAGGGTTCTGTTTGTTTGGGGTGTTCTGAGGAGGTATGGGATTTTGAGTGACATCTGGGACACTGAGTGAGAAGGATAAATTTGCCAAGTTCCGGACATGCTCAAGCTCCCCTTGGAGTTTCAACAACCTTTGCTCGAGTTGTGACATAACATCATTCTGAACCTGAGTACCTTGATTGTCAAGAGCTTCTGTTCGTTCAGCTATCATTGTGTTTTCTTGTCTGATGTTGCTCAAATCTTCCATTTTGCCTTTGCCTTTGCCTTTGCCTTTAGGTGGACTAGGAGGAGGAGGAGGTGGAAGGCCCTTGGATCTTGTGTGATATGATGATGATACCAGAATGCAGGAACCAACCTTTGGGGAGGTAAAAAATCAAAAAGAAAGAAACAAAAAACAAAAATAAAAGGTAGCCAAGTCATTGAGGATCATGAGAAAATATTGCAGTATTTAAACACATAGTGCAGGAATAAAATCGTGTCCTAACTTGGGAGCCTCGTTGTGCCCGAGGTAAGCCTAGAGACAAGTTGATTTGGAGAACTTAGATGCCAAAATGCTTCATTTCATTAATGTAAAATAGACAAATAAAAAACGACACTAAAATAATAAGCAGGAAATAAAGTCACTAATGGCACTTAGCCTTATTACATTTGAACAAAGCAATGAAAACAAATCCTAGACTACTTGGTCCCAGTAGGACCTTCCCCAGGCTCGATCTTCTTGGCTCTGTCGATCAAATTCCCTAGGTCGTGCATGCCCAACAGCAGGTATACCCTTGCTAGATGTCCTCCTTCGTTTCCCTCAGCATTCTGGTAGTCGGCGGCCCTTTTCCTCATCTTCGCCTCTAGCTCCATCAGACCCTGCTCCAAATATTCCAATCTTTCATTAGATTTGATATCCCTTTCCTTCCACTCATTGATCAGTTCCAGATCAGCCTTGTGTTGCTCCAGATGCTTGGCCTCGGACTCACGAACCCTTTTGCATAGTTTATTGTGTTTCACTTGAGCCTCAGCCGCTTCATCTATGACCCTGTTTCTGCTGATTCCTGGCTCAACTATCCCTGCTATGCTGTCTTCCAACCATGATAGGTTAAGGCGTACATGCCCTGCATGGTATCTGTCGGGCTCAATGGTGTCCTTTCTACAATAACCTTTAGATGCCACATATGCTGAGCTTCACATTTGTACGGGATGCCGTTGTCCTGAAAATCTGCCCTGTAATGGCTCATTTTAGAGACTCGCGGTATAACTTGCTTCCTACCTGCCTGTCTTATAACCCTGATGGGAACATAAGAGTATATGCCCCTTAAATCGAATAACACTAGGTGCGGAGCGTCCCTCGATCCGATGATGAATTCACTGGTAGGGAACCATTCGAACATCCATTGAACTTGGTTCTCGGTCAAATTGTTCAAAAATTGCGCCCATTCTGTAGCATTTTCTGGTTGAGCAAACCTGTCTGGGATGTAGGTCATTCTCTTAGGGTGATGGAAGGCTATATGTTCATTCCACGCCCTTCGTGGAAACTCTTGACGATATTGACCCCTTTGGAGATGCTCCAATAACCAAACTTGTAGTAGCAGATTGCAATCCTTAAAGTGTTTGAACCCCTTCTGGCAGCGGTCTAAGGCTCGGTATATGTCCGCTATGATCATAGGGATAGTGGTATATGTTTTCCCTTCGATCCCCCATTAAGGTTTTGGCTACCATAGCCAGTCTAGTGTGAATCCTATATCCTTTGCTTGGAAATACTATCATACCCAGGAAGCAAACGACGAACACAAAAACCCTACGGTGAATATGACCCAAGGAAGTAATAGAGAATTCGTCGTGGAAGATACGATAGGATTTTCTATGGCTGTATCGTTCATAGAGATAGACAAAAGGTATGTAGGACTCTGTCAGGCACTCTAAATCATCGTTCTTTTCAAACCCATCATTTTCAGGAACCCCCTAGCGGCACGGTTTTCTGGCACCAACAAACCTGGGCTGTCCTAAGGTAATCCCGCGAAGCCCCCTATCTCCTCCAAGAAGGGGTCATTTCTATGTTGCCAAAATAGAACACAGACCTTTCTCTGTCCCAGAACATAGTGGTTGCTTCGATCAACATGTTGTTTGGTTGGATACCTAGGAAAGAGGGCAAGTTTCTGAGGACCCTCTTCACATGGTCTTTGTCACTTGGCGAAAGGTCTTCCCACCAATCCAGCAACAGTGGTGGGATTCTTTGGACCATGCCGAACCTGGGGACTTCGTGCCTCATTTTCTGAAAAATAGACAAGGTTAGACCCTTACCCCCACCAGACTCGACTATTTATACACTTATGATTAGCATACATGCATTTAGTTCTCCAAATAAATTCACAAAACGTGATTGCGTCCGTTGGGATTATGAAAACCCAGTGGACTTTTGGATAAGGCTGTCTTAAAAGGTTATTGTGCGGGCGACACATTAACCCGGCTAGGTTTGACCATGATGCATGTACAATATAACAGAGTAAGGTTTCTATGGGGTTTTAGACTGGTACCCTTAGGCGGACAAGTTGAGGGGGAAAGGCATGGAATCGTCGACTGCACCGCTGATCGACTAGTTTTACCGCAAATAAGCCTTTCCAAATTTAGGTGTGATATAAAATGGAAGAGCGCAACCACTCATCAAGAGTTGCTATAGGCTTTGTATAGGCACAAGTGGAATATGATGTTGAGCATGATTACACAACAATAAATGAGCAATAAAAGCATGTTGTCATGTATTTGCACGTTATGAAAGCGGTAAATACAACAGTTATGATTGAAAAGCAGTTACAAAGGAAAACAAAAAGAAACATGTCAGTTTTGATTTTAAAAAGAATAAGTACTTGAAAGCGATAAACAATTAATTGCACATAAAGGGGGAAAGGGAAAGGTCGCAAGTATTAACAAAGTAAAGATAAGTTCACAAAGTAATTTGAAATGGTAAAAGCCTAGATACATCCCCAGTAGAGTGGCCATGCTGTCGCGCCCCCCATTTTCCTTCTCCTTTCAGATTAGTCGGGGTTTTTGACATTATTGGGACAACTCGTTTCCTTTTGAGAAAGGGGTAAGGAATTGAAGAGTTGCCACCTAACGAATTAAGGTGCGTTATGGAACCTACTAAGGGTCATTTACAAACACATATTGGATAACCAGAGATAGAGTAAGGGATTGATATTACTTCAAGGGGAAGGTGTTAGGCACCCCTCGAAGTCCACAACTGTGGTTCCCGGCCAAATAAACTTTGTGAATTTTAAAGCAGGTAGCACATAAGCAATAAAAGCACATAGGTAAATAAAGGTTTTTTGAGAAGATTCACAGTCTAAGCACACATATGTGCTAAAGATTAAAATATTTAGAGTCTAGGCATACATATAAGGTTTTGAAAGAGTTATGATCTAAACACATATATATAGGGGATAGGGGTTCCTAGGTTACTTATCCTATAGGATCACATCAGTGCAATGCCCGGTAATCACTCCTCAATAAGGGGCTACACATTGCATTAGCGCACCGGCTATCATATCCATATCTACCCTTCCCCACCCCTTAGCGGTTATTAAGCGAGTTTATTTAACGACTTCTATGCGTGCTGTTCCCCATCTCTCCTTAATGGTCTTGGAGGAGATTGGGACCCCTACTTAAAGGCAGTTTTAAACAGACTCCTAAGGTTGAAAGGAGAAAATAATAGGCGACATGCAAGAACAGATAGGACTTTAACAGATGAGGCGGGGAAAAAAATTAAGAGGCTCAGATTTACCTCCACATATAATGCACGTAAACAACACAACTCAAACACAAACAAGAGCAGTATTATTAAACCGGATCCTAAAACATAATGTCTTAGTGAATATAAAAAAATACAGAAGATATGCAATTTTATTTTATAAACCCAGAAGCAGGGGCATTAATCAGTTTGCCTACTGATTTTAAGCCTGTTAATCATTAAGCAGTAAACACAAAAGAAACAGTTTTCCAGTTTTATAAAAGTTTGGTACCTAAGGCTTGCCTAGGCGTGGGGAATACACAATAGTTATCAGAATTATTTAAAAAATAGTTTAGAAGTTGTTTTACCTAAAGCATGCTGTTCTAAGTGTTGCAAAGACACAAGGGTTATTACCAGTTTTAGTAATACAGGATAATCATATGTGAGACAATCTTATGTCCCTTTTAATGCATCAGTAGCTTAGCTAGGTGTGACTTAATGAGGTCCTAAAATATGGTATCTAATGCGCATACAAAATGCATAATGATTTATATGAAGAGTTCCTAAAGCAGGATTTCTAAATGCACAACATGATCTCAGGATATGCAGAACAAGATGCACAAAAAGATTACAGCATTGTTAAGCATGACTTCAAAAATGTGCAGGAACAACATTTTGTGTTAATGCTATTATTTAGCCCTGAAGCATGATTTCTAAGTGATAAAATAATGTCAAATGAGATGCTGAAATAGTAAACCTAAGAACATGATATCTAATGCATGACATGCTTAGAATGTATTGGTCCTAAACATGGATTCTAATGCGCATATAGAGATATAAGCCTAAGGCATGGTTTCTACCCCATTGATATTGATAACATATATAACTACCCTCCCCTTTTCACTATCAATCCCCAATATTCGTTTACAACATTTATTACAAACCGATGTGAATGAATTACATAAATAGATAAATAAGAAGTTACACTATAGGGAACCTGAAAACAGGCCCAGATTCTCAGAACCTCAGATCCCCAAATGTTTCATAGCCTTTCTCATATTGGGGTGTGTCATAGTTCCCTAAGGACCTCAAGGGATCCCGGGCAGTGCTCACACCCAGATTTCACAACCATAATTGAGTAAGTGCGCTGTGGAAGTACCATCCCTAATGCGTTAGAGTTCAGAGGGATCTCGTAAGGATCCCTAAGCAGTCACACATTAGAGGGACAAAACTTAAGGACCTAAGAGTAGAGTGAGAGTGCTTGATATAGTTTTGAAAAGGTTTTAGTAAGAAAATAGTATTAAAAGAGACTTGCTTGAAACAATTTTATGAAAAAAGAGGGAGTCATTCAGTAAAACAACTTTTGAAAAGAGAGAGTTATATAATTAAACAACAGTAGATCAAACATAGAGCCAAAACCAAACTCAGAAATACTTAACGAACACATAACCAAAATAGGAAGAACAAACCTACACACAGGGGTGATGGGGATTGGGGACATATAGAGCACATGTAGTGCACACATAGTTACAGCTTATAGGGGTTTAGGGAATCAGCATATTATGAATCTCAGAACCAACACAGGATCAGACAACTGCTTTTCACAAAAAGGTTCATGATAGAAATCAGGAAAAACATAAGTAAGGCAGAGTCACATTGGGGTGTACTACAAAGGGGGTTCATAAGCAGGCTGATCCTAAGGGGTTGGACATATTCAGAAGCATGCTTGTAAAGCAGTAAAGTAGACATATTAGTTGCAGGTTGACCAATAAAACCACAGATAGAAACATATTATAAACATGATAAACTGAAGCAGTAAAAGAAGCATATTGGTTTGGGACTTGAATTGTAATCAGAACATACCAGTAAAGAAGACAGTAAACACAAAAGTGAAGGAACAGGAGAGCACAATAGTTAGCCTTGGCTTGCATCCGGCTAACTCAGCATAATAGTAAGTAACACAGAAAGAGAGAAAAAAGCTTTGAGTGTGAGAGATAGAGGTTGAACTAGTGTGTTCGTGTGTCTTTGAGTTAATGAAAGAGCAATGCATATATAGTAGTTTGAAACTAGGTAGAATAAGGTAATAATCACAATTAGGAAGTAAATTATGGAACTCAGAACCAATTAGAGTAAAATCAGTGCAAGTACTCCCTTGATTAAGGGAGTTAACTTCAAACACTAAGAATAGGTCACAAATAAGGAAAGAAATCAATGTGTAACTGGGGCATAACAGATAAGGAAACAATTCAAACAGTGCAAGTACAAAACAAGTAATTAGGACTAGGTATTTAAGGTTCTAAAAGGAAATATCATAAGAATCAATTAACTGTATAGTCAACCATAAAATAAGGCGAGAAAATAACTTAGAGGTCGGAAATCAGTAAAAGCTATCATCGCAGAAAATCAGTAGAAGGTGTTAATCACAGAAAATTAGGAACAATACTGATTAAGGGGAGAATTAACACAAAATTTCTATGAAAAAACGGAATAAAAACATAATAGGCAAGAAGAAGTAAAATCAGAAACATAGTAAAGTAAGAATCACATATAATCAGGTATTCAACTAGAGAAGATAGAACTGATTAGAGGAATTAGTAGAATAAACATAATATAAGCGGAAGAAGCAAGAGTCAGAAACCCTAATAAGGTATAATCACAGAAACTCTAAACGAATTCATAAATAACAGTCATGCAAATAAATTAAATGAACAAATAAGCAAGAACAGACTCAGAACCCATGGTTAAGACCAAGAAACGTAGGGTTTTGACATAATAAATCTGATAAAAGGGGAAAAACATGAATAAACATTTAAACATAGTAAAAACATAGAATAATACGGAAAATCAGAAGGAAAAGTCATTTTGAAAAGGGGTTAGGAAACCCTAACTTTGAAGACGAAGAGGCATTTTTGAAATCAGAGAGATCTTTAAAGAAAACAGTAAAATAACGCAGAATATACTCAGATCTATTGTAGATCTGAAGAGTCAAGAGATGAGTTATGGTTTCAGAGAGAGATAACTTAGAGGTAGAGGGAATTAGGCTTAGAAACCATAAGTTTTAGCCGGAGATAGAAAGGTCTTACTCGGACGGCCAATGGTGGCCTGAGAACGGCATGAAAAAGCCATGGATATGAGTTGAACCACCTCTGGTTCACTTGAGGACCTTAGGGTAGCAATAATCCAGCGTGTGAGGGAGCCATGGAGCGTAGAAGGCCAGGACTAGCCGGGGAATGTATAGAAACATCACAAGGTGGAGTTTACGCCGGTGACAGCGCTTGAGAGCTAGGGTTTGGTTCAGAGGAATTTAGAGAGAAGAGAGGAGTCACGGCGAGTGTGTGAGGGAAATGAGAAGGGTTTGGGGGGGGGGG
>ML401025.1:27131-48498 GCA_005239525.1 Nicotiana knightiana
GGTTTATAGGTCCCTTCGAGGTGTTGAGGTGAGTTGGGGAGGTTGCTTATGAGCTGGACTTACCTCCCAGTTTATCAGGAGTTCATCCAGTTTTTCATGTATCCATGCTCCAAAGGTACCACACCGACTTCTCTCACGTGGTTGATTTCAACACTATTCAGTTGGATGAGAGGTTGGGCTATGAGGAGGAGCCAGTTGCTATTATTGATAGACATGACCGCCAGTTGAGGTCCAAGAGAGTTTCTGTCGTAAAGGTCCAGTGGAGGGGCCAATCAGTCGAGGAAGTGACCTGGGAGTCTGAGGAGGGCATGCAGAGCAGATATCCGCACTTATTCAGCACTTCAGGTATGATTCTAGACCCGTTCGAGGACGAACATTTGCTTAAGAGGTGGAGAATGTAATGACCCGACCGGTCGTTTTGCGTTATCGGACCCCGTTCCCCAAAATGAATCTTCCCATAGCTGCTTATTGTGATTTATGACTTGCGGTGGGTGGGTGGTCCGGGATTCGGAAGTGTTTAGCGTGCTATAGGAACACTTGGTTCCTTAAGGTTGGCCTTTAAGGCCAAGTTTGATTTCGATCAACATTTTGGGTAAACAACATCGAAATCAAGTTTCGATGGTTCCGGTAGCTTCGTATGATGATTTCGGACTTGGGCGTATGTTTGGAATGGGTTTTGAATGACCCAGGAGCGTTTCGGCGCCCAATATTGAAATAAGAGGTCATTAGGTTCCTATTGTGGTTTGGGACGTGTTTTTGAGTTATCGAGGTCCGAATGGAATTTCGAGACCGGGAATAGTTCCGTTATGTCTATTGTGACTTGCCTGCAAAATTTGGTGTCATTCCGAGTAGTATAGATCGGTTCGGCGCGTGGTTAGCGAAGTCAAGAAAACTTAAAGTTCCTAAGTTTGGTTCTAGGGGTTTTGAGGTGTGATTTTGAGTATTAGCGTTGTTTTCGGTGTTGCGAAGGCTCGAGCGAGTCCGTATTATGATTTGGGACTTGTTGGTATATTCGGACAGGGGCTCGGGTGGGCCCAGGTGCCTCCCGGACACCACACGAGGCCAAAAACCAGCTGGAATAGTTGCTGGTGCACCTGCTCTGGTGTGACCGCAGGTGCAGTTGCCCAATCGCAGGTGCAGGACCGCTCCTGCGGTCCCAGCCTTGCAGGTGCGACCCCCAGTGGGCAGTCCATTTCTCGCAGGTGCAGACAAAGTTCCGCAGGAGTGGAGCCGCAGGTGCGGTCTCCTTTCCGCAGGTGCGAGCCAAAGCCTCCTCGTCCTTTTCCGTAGGTGCGAGCCTTTGCTCGCAGGTGCGAGACCGCAGGTGCGGTCCTCGAGCCGCAGGTGCGGAGCCACTTTCAGGCAATGTGTTTCTTAAATACGGGATTCTTCATTATTTTTTCATTTTTTCCTCCATTAGAACACTTTGAGAGCTTGGGAAAAGGGCTCAACAACCCCAACCACTAAAAGGAATTCTATCCTATAGTTGGTTAATGCATGCATTCTTAGTAGGATTTAACTACTTAATTAGTGAGAATTTAGGAATTTGGGTAGTAACTTAGGGCCTTCGAGAATTTAGAAAATTTCTCGTGAATTGGCTATGAAATCATACAAAAATCATATATTAATGATCCTTAGGCTACGGGTGAGTGTTTCCTTCAAGAAATTTTTGGAATCCGAGCATGCGGGCCCGGGGTTGGATTTTAGGATTTCTTCAAGAATGATGAATTTGACTTAGTAGTAGGAGGATTTCCATACTTTGAGCATAAATTGATGAATTTGTATAATATTTGGCTAGTTTCGAGTCCTCGGGTGTAGAGTTCTGAGTTTCGGGCGCGTTCTTGGTCCGAGGAGTAGATTCGGCACGAGGTGAGTCTCCTTTCTAACCTTGTAAGAGGGAACTGTCCCTCTAGGTGCTTTAAATGACTATGTGCTAATGTTTGTGGGGGATACATACGCGCAAAGTGATGAGAGTCCGTACATAGCGACTATTATTGTTATGTCCGGGTAGTTAGGCCTACACCATGACTTATGTTTTCCTTGAAATGAACTATATGCTAGTGAATTAATATTACTTGCGGCTTGTTTCCCTGAGATCATGGAATTTAAGTGAATTTTAAGGAATTGATCACGAAGAGTAATTTATGAAGAATAAATGTGTGGATTGTGTGTGCATGTGACCGCTTCACAATTTACATTCCGCGAGTGGAGTGTTATTTCCCCACTCTCATGGGAGCGGGTCGTACGCCACTGCGAGATTGAAAGATATATATATGGTTCGGGCCGTTCGACCCTCAGCGGTGCACATATATGATCATTATGATGGCTCCGGCCGGTTGTGCTTAGCCTGTATGCGCATGTTAAATTGTTAAGAGTTCTTTTATGGATCTTGGGTGGTCATATATATTTTTAAAGGAAAGGAAAGAATAATGAAGTAGAAATTGTATATTTACTTCCGGTATTTATTTGAATTACTGTTATTTTAGATGTTTACTGCTTTTATCATCCTTGTATGTCTGTTACTGATATTATATCTTGATAATCCTTTGGTTGGACCTTAGTGAGTGTCAAGTCGACCTCTCGTCACTACTTCTTCGAGGTTTGGTGGGATACTCACTGGGTACATATTTGTTTATGTACTCATGCTACACTTCTATACTTAATTGTACAGGTTCTGAGGCTGGTGCATCTGGTTATCAGGCCGGAGCTCGATTCTGATCATAGTTGGACCTGACTTCACAGTGAGCTACTTCTCCTGACGATCCTCGGCAGCACCATGGAGTTTTCTTTTGCTTATTTCCTGTCTATTTCTTTCAGACAGTGGGACTGTATATTATATCTTTTGTACATTCTGTTAGTATGCCCGTAGGACTTGTGACACTAGTTCCTGGTACATACGTAGTGGTTATTTTGGTTTGCGGGTGTGTGTATATATATATATATATATCGTCTCACTCCTCTTTACGACTGCTTTTGGTTAAAAATGATTTACTATATTTTCAATTAATGCTTTGAAATTTAAAACTTGGCACGTGTTGGGATGTTTAATCAAGTATGAGAAAAATCCTTAGTAATTTAAGTGTGGGCTTGACTAACCCCGGTGTTGGGCGCCATCACGACCTGAGTCAGGATTTTGGGTCGTGACATCATGATGCAATAAAAATATTTTTTTTCATTTCAACAAAACGAGTATTTTTTTTCGTAATGTAGAAAAACTATTTTCTTTCATTAAAACAACCTAAGTATTTTCTTCTCCTGAAATAGAAAAAGTATTTAACAAAATAAGTCCTTTCTTTTCATGAGATAGTAAAAGTATTTCCTTTCATTTCCAGGAAATGAGTAATTTTTTCATGATATAGAAGAAGTCTTTTATTTCATTTCAACAAAAAGAGTATTTTATTTTCATGATGTAGAAAAGCATTTTCTTTTATTTAACCGAAACAAGTATTTTCTTTTTATGATGTAGAAAAAGTATTTTGTTTCATTCACCAAAATGAGTAATTTTTTTTCATGTTGTAGAAATGATACTTTCTTTTTCGACAAAATAAAGTATTTTCTTTTCAATTATCGAGCTCAAATTTCAACACTGTTCTTATGTGAAAAAGTAAAGTAGCACATTAGTTCCTTTGAGTTTGTGTGAATTTTGAAAAGAATAATTAAATTCTTGAAGAAAATAGATTTGGGGGTGGGGGNGGTGGGGAAGGAAGTAGTACAGAAAATATGGGGATTTTCGGGAAGGTGGGTTGAGGAGAGTGCATAAAAAATTATTTTTCTAAAAATATTTTATACTCTCTGGCTAAATACTAGAAAATATTTTTCGGAAAATATTTTTCACTCACCAACCAAACAAGAGAAAATAAGTGAGAAAATCACACATTTTTAAATAAAATATTTACCTTGACCAAACATGTAACGATCCGACCGGTCGTTTCTAGCTCTAACGCGTCGTTCGGCGGTTTGATGCCTTGGGTAGCTTTACTTCATGTATTATGACTTGTACGCGTAGTTGGAATAGAATTCCGGGAAATTTCGGAAGCTTTAAGTTGGAAGAGTTGATTAAGATTTGACTTTTGAGTAAACGACCTCGGAATTGGGGTTTGAAGGTTCCAATAGCTTCGTATGATGATTTCGGGCTTGGGCGTATGCTTGGGTTGAGTATCGGGTGGTCTGAGAGCATTTCAGCGCTTATTATGGAAAGTTGGAATTATGAAAGTTTTAGAATATCATAAGTTTGGTTTGAAGTGGTTTTTGATGTTAAAGAATGTCCATTTGAGGTTTCCAGCCTTGGAATAGGTTCGTATTGTGATTTATGACTTGTGCATAAAGTTTGGCGTCATTCCAGATTGTTTAAGTATGAATCGGACGCGTTGTCGAAGTTTAAAGTGTGAAAGTTTAAAGAAGGGGTTTCGATCATCGATTCATAGTTTTGATTTTTTTTATGTGATTTGAGGCATTGAGCAAGTTTGTGTCATGTTTTGAGACTGGTTGGTGTGGTTAGACGGGGTGCCGGGGGCCTCGGGTGTATTTCAGGGTGGCTTTAGACCAATTTTGGCCGAGTTGTTGTTGTTGGTTTGCTGGTGTTGGTTTTGTTCTTCGTGAATACGAATTCGCGATGGGGAGTCGCGTTCGCGATGTGTTGGGAAGTGTTACTTCGCGTTCGTGATAGTCATGTCGCGTTTGCGTAAGAGAAGCTGGCCTGACCAGTGGAATTTGCCTTCACGTTCGCATTAGGCAACCGCGTTCGTGAGGGGCAGGCTGGTAAAGCTTCGCATTTGCGGACCCTATATCATGTTCGCGTTGAGGAAATGGGGAGCTGAAGCAGGTTGTGCTTCACGAATGCGGGGGGAAGTTCCGCGTTAGCGATGAAGGTCGTCTAGGCAGTGTATAAGTAAGCAAAGATGGGTTTTGGCTCATTTTATCTCATATCTTTCATTGGCGCCAAGCTTGGGGCGATTTTTGAAGGAGCTTTTTCGTCATCCTCCACTAGGTAAGTGATTTCTTCACATTATGAATTAAATACATGAATTATACATGGATTTCAACATGAAAATTGGTAAAAATTGTGTGATTTTGAAGAAAACCTAGAATTTGGTATTTTTGAATTTTCACCACGAAATTGGACATGGAATTAGGAATAAATTATATATTTGGGTTCGTGGTGTCATTTGTAATGTTTATTATCGCACTTTTCGAAATCCGGACACCTGAGGCCGAGGGTTGACTTGGTTGAATATTCGAGCGGAGTTGAGAATCATTAAAAATTATTAAATTATACGCATTGGAGGGTATTTTGATTGGTTTGCACCTTGTTTGACTAGTTTTGGATTTAGGGGCTTTGGTTTGAGGTGTTAGAGATTTGGAGTCAGTTATGGAACTTCGGAGCGAGGTAAGTCTCATGTCTAACCTTGTGAGGGGGAAACTACCCCTAGGTGTTGTAATTGTTATGTGCTATTAGTTGTGGGTGCTACGTGCGCACAAAGTGACTCCGCAGTAGCTAAAGCATGTTTAGGTCCGAGTAGACTTTATCATATAATAGTTGAATTATTTGAACTCATTCTGCTGGCTTAATTAATTGAATTTATAATTGAAATTAATTTAGAAATATATGAATATATTAGGTCGAGCCTTATCACCTTAAATTATTGGCTAGTTATTTGATAATTCCTTCCTTTCTTGTGGAGCGTTCCGAACGCCTCAACAATATCATAGATGCATCTATGGTTCATGCCGCTCGACCCTCGGCAGTGTACACATTATTCTGGATCCGGCCGGACAACCTCGGCATAATCGTGCATTATTTCGCTGGTAGCCCGAATATTCACGAGATTATCCTTTCCACTGATGCCTGGCATTTTATATGGTATTTATTATCCGTTTGATACTGGTACATGATACATCTGAGCTGTTGCAGTAGAATACAAGACTGAGAACTTCATACCTTCAAAAGAAATTTTTGGATCATTATGCAGCTTATAGATTTACCCCATTATTGTTGTGTGCTTCATATGTGCTTATGATTTATTATATTGCTTTATTGGACACTACTTCTATGAGGTTAGGTTAGATAGATACTTACTGGGTACGCGTTGATTTACGTACTCATGCTACACTTCTGCACTAAATGTGGAGGATCTGACAGGTTCAATTGGTGGTTATCTTGGGCGTGTATTCGCAGATGCTGAGGAGACTTTATGGTGAGATGCATTCCAAGCTATATGCAGCCCACAGAGTCTCCATCGTACTATTTACTCTATCCTGTCTTATTCACATTCCGGACAGATGTTGTATTATTATCGTACTCCTTAGTAAATGCTCATGCAATTGTGACACCGGTTTTTGGGATGTTCTAGATGTTGTTTGTGATTTTACTTAGCATTTGCGCACTTTTATGATCTATTCTATTTAAAATTAATGTTTTTATGATTTTAATGTGTTCATTTATTTATCTAATAAAATTCACAATTTCGAAAATAATAAAATGCGCAATCAAGTTGGTAGTTCACCGTTGGCTTGCTTAACAGTGATGTTGGGCACCATCACGACATATAGTAAGTTTTGGGTCGTGACAGCTTGGCATCAGAGCTCTTGGTTCACTTGGGTCTCACGATTTATGAGCAAGTCTAGTAGAGTCTTGTGGATCGGTACAGAGACATCTGTTTTTATCTTCGTGAGGCTGCATGGCTGTTAGGAGCACTTCTCTTCTTGATTCCTCATCGTGCGATTTGATTCCTTTGAGGCTTATGCCTTTATTTTCTTCATACTCAATCTAATGCGATGTGGATCACTTGTTATCAATTGGGCATCGAGGAGTTATAGTGGTACTGCAGAATTGGTGCAGGATGTTTTTCCCTGCGTATTCGGGCAGACTATTATCATCGCCGTGCGAAAGGGTGTTCTTTCATTTCAGCTCAGTATCTGCACTTTTTATGGTTTCGAGGCTACACACAGATTATTATGATGTTCATGTGTCGTTTTCCCACAGTGTTTGGTGTAATGGTAGGGTGCTTATTTATGTGTCGAGGCAGTGAATGACTCTAAAGGAGGAATTCTCAGTGCGTGGTTTATAGGTTTGGCATTTAATTCCAACGGAGGTAAGGCATTCGGACTATGGATGCTCAGGCTTTGGTTTATTGAGTAACGAGACTTGATATTTTCGAGCATGATGGAATTCTCATTTGTAATGTGGTGTCGTCGTCCTTGTTTGAATGCATTAAGGCTCACCAGTGTTATGGTCTTCTTTGATTTGCCTTCGGAGCAGGGTGTTGTGAAATGGTTCCTGAGAAGCGACTGTCAGAGATGGAGGTGTGTGGTGGTTTCAGAATCGAATCGGTGTCCCTAATGTTGATGGCTCATGGAAGATGATCTTTATGGAGTCTTAGAGTTGGTGGCAGATTACCAGTTCGGGTGCTACAAAGATGGATTATGATTTGAGGCAGTATCTTGGTAGCAAGGGAGGAGGAAGGTCATTGTGGGAGGTGTCTTGGGGTGGATGAATTGCTAACAGGTCAAGTATGAAAAGCAGAGGTCGAGAAGTTGATTACAGGAGATGGTTTAATCGAAGCGGGAGTGTCAGAGTAGCGTATGGATTCTGTGGTAGGATAGCCACATGCCTTGAGAAAAGTTTAAAGCGATTTGGGAATCATGGTGGATAGTGACTAGGTCTATAGATTTTATTTGGAATGGTGGCTACTATGCCGAGGAAGGTTGAATATGATAGAAGGAAGTTTGCTTGGAGTGTTTAGGGGTGTAAGAGCTTGATAATAATTATGGGATACGACGTGACTTCGAGTTTAAATTGTATTACTGGACTTTTAGTTGATGTCAATGGGAAATGAACATGCTTGTACAACCGGTGGACGAGCATGGGCTCAAGAGGGTTTACTGATTTCGTAGTAGTTGTAACCCGGGCAATGTCGTTAGAAGATGTCGAAATGGAATTCCACAGGTGGGTTATCTCCTATGAGCAGTTTAGCGGTTGCGTGATTTTGATGAGGTTTCTACGAAGAGTTCTACTTACTACCCGGTAGAAGGTCGAATATGCAATTTTGGCTGATAATTCGGAATGTTCATAAAAAGTTTAACAAGAAACTACGAGAAATTTGGCGGGTTAACATTGCGATATCATGGTAATTGGGAAGGAGGAATCCTTGTGGATTCCAGATTTAGGTGCTTGTAGCTTAAAGCTAAGTGGGGGAGCCCACCGTCTACAGTTGGATCGCGTGGTTGTCTGCTTGTACAGTTTCTGGTTATCAGTGCATTGGTGGATTATTTATAATTAAGAAAAAAAAAGTCAGGGGTAATTCGAGCAAAGTACTTGATGAATGTGTGCTATATTTCACCTTATCAATTCATTTGCAAGTTTGGGGAAGACTCAGAGTTTATGATTCTTGTGGATGTTATGTACAAAGAAAAGAATTCATCTGGTTGCTTCTTTAGGAGTGTTCATATGCTAACATAGCATTGGAGTTTGATTATATTCAGAACCAGTTCAGAGTGGGTGATTCTCAACAACGGTCCTATTCAAGAATTAAAGTATAGTGCCTAAGGATTTTGGGCCCGTTGTGTGGTTAACGATCAAGTTTTTGCAGTGGGTTATGAAAGGGACTTGGAGTGTTCTATGTTATTATCAGGTCTGCGGTGCAGTATTGGAGAAATAGGAGAAAACAACTTCGGGTTCGTAGAGGATCTTTCATAATAGGTGTAACAGTTGGAGATGCTATTGTGCACATACGGAGGGTATGAGATGGTTTGTGGGTATTGAGACGTTGTGTCTCGTAAATTGGGTCACTCAAGATGAAGGTTGTTGGGCTACGTTATGTTTGGATGGATCTATTACTATTTCTAAGGCAAGTCAAGAGTAAATTAGAAGAAGTTGGGTCGGTTAGTAATGGTTGAATCAACATGATTGTGGCAATGATCAATTCCTTTGGCATGTTAAGTTATACGTGTGGTTTGTAGTTGTACTTGCAGGCTTGACAACAACCATAATTTGATTGATTGGGAGATATTTGATTCAAATGGCCTTGTTCTGTAAATGGATTCCGGAAGAGTTATGACGGTTTAGACCACGACTTAAGATTTGTATTTTCTGCAGTTATGGGAATTCATGTACGTGTTGTAATGGTTCTTCTAAAGTGAGTTAAGCGAAAGGTTTCTATCCAATGAAGTATTTGTTCTACTAAGGGTTCAGGTATGGTGAAGCTTTTGTACTGTCGCGTAGCGACATGACATGTGCAGTGAGCGATATAGATTTGGAAGTTCAAGATCAAGGTTACAGTTCCGTTTTGTTAGGAATGTCCAGAGCTCGGAGAAGCAGGGGAAAGGATTCAGAAGTTTAGAGTAAGCTAGCATTATCTTAGTGTCGCCTAAGAACGACGTCCTGTGTAGGAGGCATTGTGTATTGAATTACAGATTCTTGATTTGATTTACAGGATCAGTACGGTTGGTGGTGTGGAGATGCAAACTTTGCTACCTAGTGCGGGAGGTCGTGAGAGCATATCCCACGGGAAAATTTTATAAGTGTGACATGTTAGTCACTTGATTGTTAAATATTTAAACCAAGTATGGAGATTATGGTACTATCGCTAATGTGAGGGTTTATGCTTGAAAGGCGCTCTATGTCTTTGGTTGTGGACTGGGGGAGTTTGTTCCAGATTGGATGGATGCTCGTGTGCGTCATGAATAGTGCTATTGTGGATCTTGAAGGGTTGTTGGTCCCATATAGGATGATCGAAATCATCTTGGGGTCCGTTGGTGGTTCTAATGTGAACGTGTGCTCTACGTCAGGTCGGATGTGTTCATTCGGCATAGCGTTGCTTACGGAGGAGTCTTCGGGCATTAGATGTTATTCCCTTCGTCATCTATTCCATGTAATACTCTATTGTGCTATGTGGGTTGTGAGACAGCTTGATTATTCACACATGTGTTGTGATCCCGTGTAGCTTGTGGTGTTATACGAGCAGGGTGACTCTCGAGATGCAGGTCATTTATTGCACCTTAGTCGTGCTTGGGTTTTGTAGTGTATGGTGCTATCCGTCTCCCCAAGGTTGTATTATGCACTTGGCGTGCTTGTGGTCGATATTCGGTCATTTCATAAGTATAAGCATTATGCCTTGACGGGTGTTTCCTTTTTAATTTTTATGTTTGGATGGGGTGGAATTCCACCGAGGGTATTTGTGGATCGGGTTGCGTGCCTCATTTGTGTCATAATCGGATCAGGTTTCACGCTACAATGGTGTCATAGTCGGACCGGGTTGCACTCTGCAGTGGTGTCATAGTCGGATCGGGTTGCACGCCGCAATAGTGAGATTTTAAGTACGACCCCTTAGACTTATTTGTGTGCCTTGTTTCTCATCTCTAAGATAGATCCATAACATCAGTTTGGCCATTTTATTAGTTACGCGGGTTGTATGGTTCTTTGCCAGAGTTCGTTCTTCCTTATGAGTCATATTCGAGTTCTTTTTGGCGCTTTGATGGCACCATATGAGATTTTAGATGTTGTTTGAGGTATTATTGCCCGAGCAACTTGAACTGACGAGGTTATTGGGCCTGAGATCAGTGCGATTGGATTTATGTAGGGTATACAAAAGAGAAATATCGTTATTCAGTTCAGAATGAGGTAATAATTCTTGTCAGGTGGGGAGACTGCATGATTTATTGATTTGGCAGGTGGTTATGAGTTTCTACACATCTCTTTCATCGTGGCAGTATTGCGAGAGTTGGAACATGGCTTGTATGCAATATGAGGTGTATTGCAGGCATCAGACTCATGAAATTCCAGCTATTTTGGTCGGAGGATGTTATTATGGCAAACAACTTATGTGGTGCATGGTGTGATTTTAGCATAGGTGCAAGATCATGTTTTGGTATAACGTGTAGTAATCGATAAGATGTTCGTGTGTTAGAATCGGGTCTCATGGAAAATTCTGGATGTTGGAAATTGATTCTAAAGCTTCTTAACTTAGGTTATAGGGAGGACCTTCAGTTTGGCTCGAGCTAATGTGCCCATATGGGTTGCGGTGGCACAGGTTGGTGCACAAGGTGTTAAACAGTGACTTTGGACAACTCCAGAACAGTTCTTGTCACATTCGAGGATGAACATATGTTTAGGTGGGGAAAATGTAATGAACCCACAGGTCGTTTTGAGCTCTAGTGCGTTGTTCAGCAGTTTGAGGCCTTGGGTAGCTTCATTTCATGTTAATATTATGACTTGCACACGTAGTCAGAATCGAATTTCGGGAAGTTTAGAGTTGATTTAGATGGAAACTTTTCAATTTCAGAAGCTTTAAGTTGGACGAGTCGACTAAGATTTGAATTTTGAGTAAACAACACGGAATTTGGATTTGAAGGTTCCAATATGTTCATATGATGATTTTAGACTTGGGCGTATGTTCGGGTTGAGTATCGGGTGGTCTGGGAGCATTTCGACGCTTATTATGGAAATTTGGCATTTTGAAAGTTTCATAATTTCATAAGTTTGGTTTGAAGTGGATTTTGATGTTAAAGAATATCCATTTTAGGTTCCGAGCCTTGGAATAGGTTCGTATGGCATCATTCTGGAATGTTTAAGTATGAGTCGGACGTGTTGTCAAATTTTAAAAGTTTAAACATTTGAAAGTTTAAATAAGGGGTTTCGATCGTCGATTCATAGTTTTGATATTTTTTGTTTGATGTGATTTGAGGGCTTGAGCAAGTTTGTATCATGTTTTGGGACTGGTTGGTGTGATTAGACGGGGTCCTGGGGGCCTCGGGTGTGTTTTGGGGTGGCTTTAGACCAATTTTGGCTGAGTTGTTGTTGCTAGTTTGCTGGTGTTGGTTTGTTCTTCGCGAATGAGAAGGGTCTCACGCGTTCGTGAAGAAGGAATTTGGGTTTGAGCCTTTTTGCTCTATGAATTCGCGATGGGGAGTCGCGTTCGCGATGTGTTGGGAAGTGTTACTTCGCATTCGCGTTAGTCAGGTTGCATTTGCATAAGAGAAGTTGGCCTGGCTCGTGGAATTTGCCTTCGCGTTCGCGATTAAGCCGCCACGTTCGCAAAGGCCAGGCTGGTAAAGCTTCGCGTTCATGGGCCTTGTCTCGCGTTCACGTAGAGGAAATGGGGAGCTGAAGCAGGTTGTGCTTTGCGAATGCGAGGGTAGTGCCGCGTTCGCGATGAAGGTCGTCTAGGCAATGTATAAGTAATCAAAGACGGGTTTTGGCTCATTTTATCTCAAATCTTACATTGGAGCCGAGCTTAGGGCGATTTAAGGAGCCTTTTCATCATCCTCCACTAAGTAAGTGATTTCTTCACATTGTGAGTTAGATACATGAATTATACATGGATTTGAACATGAAAATTGGTTGAAATTGTGTGATTTTAAAGAAAATCTAGAATTTGGTCTTTTTGGATTTTTACCACGAAATTGTATATGGAATTAGGAATAAATTATATATTTGAGTTCGTGGTGTCATGGATAATGTTCATTATCAAAAACTTTTAGAATCCAGGCACGTGGTCCCGAGGGTTGACTTGGTTGACTTTTCGAGTGGAATTGAGAATCATTATAAATTGTTAAATTATACGCACTGGAGTGTATTTTGATTGATTTGCAGCTTGTTTGACTAGTTTCAGATCGATGGGCTTTGGTTTGAGGTATTAGAGAGGCGTTGGTGCCGGTTATGGAACTTCGGAGCGAGGTAAGTCTCATGTCTAACCTTGTGAGAGGGAAACTACTCCCTAGGTGATGTAATTGTTATGTGCTAGTAGTTGTGGGTGCTACGTACGCACGAGGTGACGAGAGTCCGTACGTAGCTAAAGCATGTTTATGTCCTGGTAGACTTAGGACTTTATCATGTAATATTTGAATTATTTGAACTCATTCTGCTGGATTAATTACTTGAATTTATAATTGAAATTGATTAGAAATATATGTATATATTAGGCCGAAACTTATCACCTTGAGTTGTTGGCTAGTTATTTGAGAAACGGTAAAGGTCATATTCACTTTGTGCTCATGTGCTGTATTATAATCACGTGTCTCGTAATTTAATAATTTCCTTCCTTTCTTGTGGAGCGGGACGAACGCCTTGGCAGTATAATAGATGCATCTTTGGTTCGTGTCACTCGACCCTCGGCAGTGTACATATTATTCTGGATCGAGCCAAACAACCTCGGCATAATCATGCGTTATTTCGCTGGCAGCCCGAATATTCACGAGATTATCCGTTCCACTGATGCGTGGCATTTTATATGGTGTTTCTTATCCTTTTGATACTGGTACTTGATACATCTGAGCGGTTGAGATAGAATACAAGACTGAGAAATTCATACCTTCAAAAGAAATTTCTGGAAGATTATGTAACCTATAGATTTTCCTCGTTATTGTTGTGTGTTTCATATCTGCTTATAATTTATTATATTGCTTTATTGGACCTCTAGTAAGTGTTGATGTCGATCCCTCGTCACTACTTCCTCGGGGTTAGGCTAGATACTTACTGGGTACTCGTCGATTTAAGTACTCATGCTACATGCACTAAATGTGCAGGATCTGACAGGTTCAATTGGTGGTTATCTTGGCGCGTAGGCACAGCTACTGAGGAGCACTATGGTGTGCTGCATTCCAAGCTGCATATCGCATCACACCGAGTCTCCATCGTACTATTTACTCTATCCTGTCTTATTTACATTCCGGACAGATGTTATATTATTATCGTACTCCTTATTAAATGCTCATGCACCTGTGACACCAGGTTTTGGAATGTTCTAGATGTTGTTTGTGATTTTACTTAGCATTTACACACTTTTATTATCTATTCTATTTAAAGTGTATGTTTTCATGATTTTAGTGCGTTGATTTCTTTATCTAATAAAATTCACGATTTTTAAATTAATAAAACGCGTAATCAAGTTGGTAGTTCACCGTTGGCTTGACTAACGACGACATTGGACCATCACGGTCTATAGTAAGTTTTGGGTCATGACAAAACACACCCTTAATCCTATTTTCATTTTCTATAAGGGAAAAAGGTTTACGTATGTAATTAATCCTATTTTCATTTACTAAAAGGGAATAAGATTTATGTATGTGGTAAGATTTAATTTAGCCTATTTAGAGAAAGAGAATGATGGTTTTTAGCGGCTAATAAATAATTAGTTTTAGGGAAAATGGCATAAGATTTGCCAAAAGATAAACCCTCAAAAACTTTCACATGAGAAAATTCTGGCTACATATTTCAAAATTTTGGTAACGTGCTTCAAAATTCTGACAACGGGGTTATTTTCTATAATTTTCTTAACGGGATCAAAATATAAATAATTGTTCTAAAAAGTTTCCCCTAACATAATTTCCTGGTATTTTTATGTGGTAACAAAAATTATTGTAATCTTTTAAATATAAGCTCAAAAAATAGTAGCTTGTTCAAAAAATAAGTGAAGTGGATTGATGAAGAAACATATTAGTTTGAAGGTTGGGATCCCAATCAACCTAAATTAGCAAAACAAATGTAGCTATCAAATCACAGGTAACTCGCTTTATTGGGCGAAAAAGCTCTCACTCTGATAACAACTAGCAAAGGGTAAAAAAATTTCTAAAAAAAAAAAAGAAAATCAAAAAACGTGTGGAAGCTAGAAGAAAATATAAAAAACGAAAAGAAGACATGAATTAAAGATAGAGTGAATTCAAAAGGTCTATTCTTGACGTCGAATTCTAACAGTAACAATTAGTTAACTAAGACTAATAACCTTTGATAGAGAATTAAAGATAAGAGTAGATTGTAAAACCCGACCTTTTATAATAACATGAACAATAATAAATCTAAATTTCTCTCCTTTATTGAATACCTAGTAGTGATCTAATATTTCGAAAAGTGTCTGTAATGACCCGACCAGTTTTTTTGATTTTTAGAACCCCGATCCCCTAAATAAGGCTCCCCGTATGTGCTTTTAATATTTTATGACTTGCAGGGATGTTTAGTTCGGGATTTGGGAGAGTTCGGGTTGAAATCGGAACACTTGGTTCCATGGTTTGACTTTAAAATACTAAGTTTGACGGTTAACATTTTTAGTAAAATACCTCGGAATCGGAATTTGACGGTTCCAATAGGTTCGTATGATGATTTCGGACTTGGGCGTATGTTCAGATCGGGTTTTGGATAACCCAGGAGCGTTGCAGCACCTAATAGTAAAAGTTGGCTCTTTGAATGTTTTAAAGTTCTTTAAATTTGGTTTGGAGTATTTTTTGGTGTTATCGAGGTCCAATTGGGATTCCTAGTTCCATATGATGATTTAAGACTTGCACACAAAATTTGGTATCAATCCGAGTAGTCTAAGTATGATTCGGCGCGTTCGGAACGATTTGGAAACTTGAAATTCATAACTTGTTCAATTTGGTTTTGGGGTGTGATTCTTGGTTTTGTTATTGTTTTACGTGTTCAAGAGTTTGAGAAGTTCTAAATTATGTTTATGGACTTGTTGGTGTAGTTGGATGGGTTCCCAAAGGAGCTCGGGTGTGTTTCAGACCACCCGGAGCCAAGTTGAAGCAACCAGATTTTCCAGTTTTTATTTCCTTCTTCACGAACGCGGAAGGACCTTCGCATTCACAATGAAGGAATTCGGATTGGGTGGGTTTTGTGCTTCTCATTTTCTAAGTAAAGTCCGCATTCGTGGAGGCTTGGGGCTAGTGGTCTACGCCTTCGTGGAAGACCTATCACGTTTGCGAAGGGTCGAGGGGTCTGGGCTACCTAGTTGCCTTACGCGATCGTGATGTAAGGCACGCGTTTACGATATGGAGTCGACCCAGTGCATCGCGTTCACGAGAGTCCTTTCGGGACCGCAACGAAGGAGTTTTATGGGTTCTTCAGTTTTGCCTTCGCGAATGCGAAGGCTTGATTGCATTCGCGATGAAGAGTTAGGCCTAGGCAGAATGTTTTAAATCGAGACTTCGCCCTTTTTGGGGTCATTTAATGCACTCTTGGGTGATTTTGGTGCTTCAAAAAGGGAACCTAGCTAGTGAGGGTAAGTAATTTCTACTTAATGTAATACATAGATTATATGTAGATTTTAACATGTAAATTTGTGGAAATCATAGGTTTAGATGAAAAACCTAGGTTTTGATAAAAATGGAGATTTAATCACGAAAATGGTTATGGAATTTAGTGAAAATTATATATTTGAGTTCATGAGGTTATGGGTAACAACTTTCTTCGAAAATTTCCGGAATCCGGGCACGTGAGCTCGGGGGTGAATTTTAGGAGTTCTTCAATTAGGGTTGGGTAATCACTTTAATATGTAGAATCTGAACTTTTGAACATGTATTGATTATTTTATATAATATTTGAATAGTTTCGAGTCGTTTGGCACCGAATTGAAGGTTTAAAGCGCATTCTTGGACCGGAAAGTAGGCTTTGAGATGAGGTAAGTCTCTTTTCTAACCTGTAAGAGAGAATTAACCCCATAGGTGAATTTAATTAATATTTGTTTCTACGTACGCACGAGGTGACAAGATCCCGTACGTAGCTACTAATTATGCTTATGCCCGGGTAGTTTTAGGTTTACACCATGCTTTGTTGACACCATTATTGATTATGCTTACTGATTGTCTTGAATAGAGTTTATATTGAGGATTTTAAAGATTTTAAAAGTTTCTAGTTGAATTTCTTGTTTTGGAAAGAATTGAGGAATATTATGATAACCTGAGAAATCTATGTTTGACCGCGTCGCAAGTATATTCCGCATGCGGGGTAAATTTCCACTGCTCTCATGGGAGCGGGCCGTTCACCTCGGCAGGTTAATAGATGCATCTATGATTCATACTGTTCAATCCTCGACAGTGCACACAGTATATGTATATGTATTATGGATCGGGTCGTACGCCCTCGGCATAATTCGTGTGCAATAATATGGGAAGTCCCAATTATTTTTGATATTGCTTGATTGGGAGATGTTAAATGGTTAAATGAGGGAAACTGATTTGGTACTTGCTAACGATGAAGGAATTGTTTATTTATTTCCTGCTTCCGAGTTCTATTTTCACATATATATATATATATATCCTAGTTTAATTAGAATATTATTTTTTTTATTGTTGGCCCAAGGTAAGTGTCGAAGTCGATCCCTCGTCACTACTTCTTCAAGGTTAGACTAGATACATGTGGTTTATGTACTCACGCTACACTTCTTCACCTAATGTGCAGGATATGAGGCAGGTGCATCTGGATATCAGTTTGGCGTGCATTCGTGACTACTACGAGACTTTGCGGTGAGCTGCCTTCCGAGCCTGTTCTGCAGCAGCAGAAGTCTTTCTTTTGCTTTATTTTCTGTCTATTTCGTTTCAGACAATACTGTAGTTTGTATATTCTACTAGTAGCTCATACACTTGTGACACCAAGTCTTGATGATTTATGCTAGTAGACACTTGATGGTTTTCGGGTTATTTTACTCATCTCATTTGCTTTCTAAATTTGATCTATCATTTTTATTAAAAATCATACTTCTTATTTATGCACAAACTAAAAATCAACTATTTCAAATCTTTAAAAGAAAGGATCACAGAGTTAATTCATTGTTGGCTTGCCTAGCGGTAACGTTAGGCGCCATCACGGGCTATAGGAGAAATAGGGTCGTGACAACATGGTATCAGAGCTCTAGGTTCACGTAGGGGTCACATGTTATGATCAGGCCTAATAGAGTCTTGTGGGTCGGTACGGACACGTCCATACTTATCTTCGAGAGGCTATAGGGTGTTAAGAAACTACTCTTTCTTCATCTCCTATCGTGCAGTTGATCTTATACTAAGTGTATTTCTCTTATTCTCTCACAGATGGTGAGAACGCGCACGACAAATGTTCTAGACTTGGGAGGAGCCGCTCTTTCTGTTGCTAGAGGCCGAGGCAAAGGCTGGGGGAGGACACTGGCCCGAGGTAGGGGACGAGGACGTCCTAGAGTGGCCTCAACTATACCACTAACTAATCCACTAGAGGATCCCACCATTGAGGAGCAGGGCGGGGTGCCTGCAACAGAGCCAGCCCAGTAGATTTCATGTCAGCACCGGCTTCCAGGAGGTTATATGCCGTATGCTACAGTTCATGTATACTACGACCTAGGCCGGTTTATTTCCAGCAAACCCAGCCACATCTCAGGCGGGAGGGGGAGCACAAACCCCTACTGCTCAAGCTCCTAGGCATGCAGTTGCTGTATATCAGACCCTGGGCACACCATAGGCGGAGCCCAGCCAGTGGCAGCAGCCATACCTGACGGTCAGACCAGCTACGACCGGCGAGCCACAGAATTTATTGGACAGATGGACTAGGCTACACCCTCATATCTTCGGAGGTGAGCGACATTAGGATCCCCAAGACTTCATTGATCGGTGCAGGAACAAACTACACAACACAAGAATATTAGAGTCCCACGGGGTGGATTTCATTACTTTTTAGTTGGAGGGCAGGGCCCATAGATGGTGGCAGTCTTATCCACTTGGCATACCAACATGTTCTCCTCCCTTGACTTGGGACAGTTGACATGTACCTTCTTGGACATCTATATTCCACCCTCTCAGAGGGAAGAGTTGCAGTTTCAGTTTCAGCAGCTCCAGCAGGGTCAAATGTCGCTGACCCATTATGAGGCGATATTCTCTGAGTTGTCTCGCCATGCACTTATGATACTTCCTACTGAGTCGGAGAGAGTGCAGAGATTTGTTGCAGGATTGCACTCCGGTATTCAGGACACTATGGCTCGAGAGGTTTAGATGGGTACTTCTTACAAGATAGTTGTAGAGATAGCCCAGAGGATTGAGGGTTATCGTCAGCGGGGTCGAGAGAAGATGCCACGGACAAACGCTTCCATTACTCTAGAGATTTTAGAGGTGCCCTGGCTAGGGGTAGAGGTCAGTTCATAAGCGGTCAGCCCAGTAGACCCACATATCCAGCACCGCCGCCTCCTCGGAGTGCTCCAGTGCGACCTTATTTCAGTGCCATGCCAGAGATCTCCTACCACCCACCAGCTATTTAGGGCTCCTCCAGTGGGTATTCAGGCTATCGGGAGCAGACTTCTGGGCAGCAGTCCACCGCTCCAAGGGGTTGTTACGAGTATGGAGATCCTGGCCACATGAAGAGATTTTGCCCCAAACTTCGAGGCAAGGCAGTGCAGTAGGGCCAGGAGTACATGATTACAGCACCAGTATCTACACCAGCCGTCAAGCCACCCAGAGGCGGAGGGCATATGGGTAGGAGTCGTCCTAGAGGTGGAGGCCAGCTGGATGGCGCTCCAGCTAGATTCTATGCTTTCCCGGCCATACCAGATGCAGTGGCCTCAGATGCCGTGATCACAAGTATTATTTCTGTCTACAGTAGGGATGCTTTGGTATTATTTGATCCAGGGTCCACCTATTCATATGTGTCATCTCTATTTGCTCATTTCTTGGATATTCCTCGTGAGTCCTTAGGTACTCCTGTTTATGTGTCCACTCCAGTGGACGATTATGTTGTTGTGGATCGGGTCTACATGTCCTACATTGTTACATTCGGTGGCTATGAGACTAGAGAGAATCTTTTACTGCTTGATATGACCGTCTTTGAGATCTTCCTGGGCATGGACTAGTTATTTTCATATCATGTCATCCTTGATTGCCATGCCAAGACTATTACCTTGGCGATGCCTGAGTTTCCTAGGTTGGAGTGGGAGGGTTCATCTGTCAACACACCTAGTCAGATCATTTCTTTTATGAAGGCTCGATACATGGCCGAGAAGGGTTATTTGGCTTATGTCGGGGATACTACCGCAGTGACCCCATCGATTAATTCAGTGCTCGTAGTTCGTAAGTTCTCTAATGTGTTTCCTTTTGATCTCCTAGGCATGCCACTAGATCGTGATATCGATTTATGCATTGATTTGGCTCCAGGTACCCAGCCTATATCTATACCACCATACCGTATGGCTCCGAAAGAGTTGAAAGAGTTGAAGGAACATCTTGAGGAGTCTCTAGCAAAGGGGTTTGTCAGGACGAGTGTATCACCTTGGGGTGCATCGGTGTTATTTGTGAAGAATAAAGATGGGACAATGCGGATGTGCATTGATTACCACTAGTTGAACAAAGTCACCATTAATAACAAGTACCCGTTGCCAGGGATTGATGATTTGTTTGACTAGTTTCAAGGTGCTAGGTTGTTCTCTAAGATCGACTTAGGATCGGGGTACCATCAGTTGAAGATTCGGGATTCAGATATTCCGAAGACTGCTTTTCGGACTAGATATGACCATTATGAGTTTCTAATGATGTCCTTCGGTTTGACTAACACCCCAACGACGTTCATGGATTTGATAAGCAGGGTGTTCAAGCCTTATATTGATTCGTTCGTCATTGTCTTCATTGATGACATTTTGATCTACTCGCGCAGCATGGAGGAGCACGAGCAACATTTAAGAGTGGTGCTTCAGACCTTGCAGGAACGGAAGCTATATGCTAAGTTCTCCAAGTGTGAGTTTTGGCTAGATTCTGTGGCCTTCTTGGGGCATGTTGTATCAGGAGAGGCTATTAAGGTGGATCCCAACAAGATTGAGGCAGTTCAGAATTGGCCTCGTCCTACAACGACACCGGAGATTAGGAGCTTCTTGGGGTTAGCAGGTTATTATCGCCGATTTATGGAGGGCTTCTCCTCCATTGCAGCACCTTTGACTAGATTGACCCAGAAGGGTGCTCCATTTTGTTGGTCTGATGATTGTGAGGAGAGCTTCCAGAAGCTTAAGACAACTTTGACTATTTCACCAGTTCTAGTGTTGCCTTCCAGTTTGGGGATGTATACCGTGTATTTCTATGCTTCATGCGTTGGTTTGGGCTGTGTGTTAATGCAGGAGGGGCGAGTTATTGCCTATGCTTCACGTGAGATATAGCCCCATGAGAAGAATTATCATGTATACTATTTGGAGTTGTCCGCCATAGTTCATGCTCTTAAGATCTGGAGGCATTATCTTTATGGGGTGTCATGCATCTTGCCCTTTTTTCTCGTGAAAGAGGTTTTCGACGTGTGACAACTCTTTTAAAGAGGTACTAAAAGAGAAGAGTCCCCACCTAACAATTTTGAGGTGCGTTAGGGAACCTATTTGCGAATAACTCTGTTTTAACTAGTCCGTCCCCAAAGATCGGGTAAGGGCTCAAATTACCTCGGAGAGAAGGTGTTAGGCACTCTTCGAGGTCCCCAACTGTGGGTCCCGACTGAACTTAAAACTATGTTGATTATGTAATTAGGCTAAGTGATCAAATAAGGAGGGGTTATAAGTTGAAAATTCTTATTATAAAAAATCTCAACATGATTACAAGGATACAATTACATTAGTCTATATTAAACGACTAAGCGTAGACAACAAGTATATCAAAGGAAAAGGGGGGGGGGGGGCCC